>CAUYSK010023703.1:0-58988 GCA_963575035.1 Avahi laniger | reverse complement strand
CGGGCGGATTGTTTGAGCTCAGGAGTTCGAGACCAGCCTGAGCAAGAGCGAGACCCCGTCTCTACCAAAAATAGAAAGAAATTAATTGGACAGCTAAAAATTTATAGAAAAAATTAGCCGGGCATGGTGGCGCATGCCTGTAGTCCCAGCTACTCAAGAGGCTGAGGCAGGAGGATCGCTTGAGCCCAGGAGTCTGAGGTTGCTGTGAGCTAGGCTGACGCCACGGCACTCACTCTAGCCAGGGCAACAAAGTGAGACTCTGTCTGGAAAAAAAAAAAAATTGTTACTCTTGGAATTGCACTATGAGTAAGAAGAGTTTAATTAATCAAATTTTTACACTATTATGTTCCATGTACTCTTAATCATTGCATTTTACATCAATTTTATTATCACCAGTATAATTTTCTAAATCTTTTTATGGCACCCAACTAGGCTATAAAAGGATTTGGGGATTTAGGTAATGGTGTCAATGTGCAGAGCAGCTTAAACCACTCTTCAGGCCTTGTTACCCTGTCCTTGCTGAAAAGTCTTTCCATCTTAGATTGTTGAATGTGTTAAATGTCATATTGATGTTTTAAGGTGATTTTTTTAAAGTCAATGTAGGAAATTGAAACTCTTCAATATCTTTCATGGGACTAGATGGCCAGAAAAGAATAAATATAGCTTAACTTCTTAAAAGGATTCTGGAAACATTAATTGTAAAGAATTTTGTCACTACCCATTTTCCTTGAGTATAAATCATTGTGGATTGATTTCATTTGGTTACAGTAATGGAAACCTGACAGAATGATGCTAGCAAAATTTATTTGTGATTTCAGGTTATTTTGGATTATAGCATAATAAAATCTTATATTTTGAAATTAACACATTGGGGCTAAAAAGATTTTGAATACCAGATTGATTGTCCAGGGAATAGCATTTGGTTCATACTACTATTTGGAATAAATTTAACAACACTACCTCTTTGAATTATGTCTTGTCTTACCAGATACTAAACAATTATAACAATGAATATAAGAAAAGCTATTTAGAAATGTAGCTTAAGATTGAGATGCATTTAATTTGTTCTTGAATTTATATCTTTGTGGTTTCCTAAACTGGAGATATTTTTATGTCCTAGTAATAACCAAAGAGTAAACATGGAAAAGATTGTACCTAATTTGAAATCATTATAGCACAGAATTCCTTAAAAAAAAAAATCATTAGATCTTTTCATCTCCTTTGGACATTCCTTCTGCATCTCAACCATAATCTTAAGAGGACCTCTGTAAATCTCAAGAACTCAGGCCGGTTTCAGTGGCTCACACCTGTAATCCTAGCACTCTGGGAGGCTGAGGTGGGAGGATCGCTTGAGGTGCGGAGTTCAAGACCAGCCTCAGCAAGAGCAAGACCCTTTCTCTACTAAAAATAGAAAAAAATTAGCTCTAACCCTGGTCACAAAGCAAGACTCTGTCTCAAAAAAAAAGAAAAATCTCAAGAACTCTCTTTGTACAGGCAGCTCCATCCTGTTTGGTATTCTGCCCTGCAGCTTCAAGCCACCTTGGCTTTCCTGAGCTGTGATCTCTCTGTCTTCATGACTGGGAAAGACCACTGAGGTCTACTTGAGCCCCTTCTCCCTGCACTGAGGCCTAGAAACTGCCTCTGGACAGTACGCTGGAACAGTCTTGGGGCTCACCTCATTTGTTTCCCTTTCCTCAGGGATCACGGGCTTAAGCTGCCTATTGGCGAATATCTAAAAAGTTTTGCCTCATATTTGTCTGGTTTTCTAGGTTGAAGCAGAAGGGTAAATCTGGTCCCTGATACACCATTATGGCTATAAGTGGATGTCTGCCATTAATTTTATATTACAGAATTCCAAGGATTTACGGTCTTTTTAGAGAAAAAGGATATATTAATTGTTTCGGGGTGGGGGTCGTATTTTAAAGATTTCACTTCCTTGTTTCAGAGAGTGAGAGTTGCATTTCTCATATTTTAAATGCAAAATGTTACTTAGGCTCACCTCTGTGTACAAATGTAACTGCTAGGTTTTAACCAAATGGCATTTATAAACACATTTGGCATTCACATAATATATTTTTTCATAGTTCACATTAGCATATTAAAGATTCTGAGAAATCTGATAGTAGAGAATCCTGTTTATTTGCTTAATTCAGCTTTTTACAATTTTGTTTGATTCCAGAACCCTTTTGTCGTCTACACCTATTAACATCATACTCATAGGCTTTGAAAAATACTGTCAAAAGTGTTAACCTCTTTTTCCCCCATGGTCTTCCTTTCATTTTAATGGCTGCGTAGTATTACGTGGAAGATATGTCCTGTAGAACCACTTCCCAATCATTGGAATTTTAAGGCCCCTCCAACATTGCCGCTATTGAGTACTGCAGCAGTGCTCAATTAATACATACAGCCTTTTCTGTATAATAAGTTATTATTATATTAGTATTATATATCATAACATAACTATAGTAATGTTGTGATATTATACATTGTTATATATGTTATAGTATATTATCTATAATGTTACTATAGATTTCCAAAGATGGGATTATTGGGCCAGAAATATAAAATGCTTTTATGGCTCTTAATATGCATTACCTGTTGATGTTCTAAAGAAGTCTATTAATTTTTATCACTGATAATGTGAGACTATCAGCATTGAGTACACCAGTATCGTTTTTGGCAGAGTTATTAAAGGGAAGACAAAGTGTGATTGTTGGTAACATCAGTTGGTAGATGGATGGAGAAGCCACATGAATCTCTTTTTTTTATCATCAGTCTCGTCATACTTCACACTTCTAAAACTTTTCTCTAAGTTAATGATTCTCAATGTTGTACATTAATTAATATCTGGGATTAGGATTTCACATGATCTGTGTAGGAATTTATTAATTTACTTTCCTCTCAATTTGAACTTAATTTTGAGTATACTTTTTTTTTTAAGTTATAACTCTTTACTTCCATTTTTAAACAGTGTGACTATGAAAATGTTCCAACAACTGTATTTACTCCTCTTGAATATGGTGCTTGTGGCCTTTCTGAAGAGAAAGCTGTGGAGAAATTTGGGGAAGAAAATATTGAGGTAAGTTCTTTTCTGATTTTCTCATGTTAAATTACTACTATTTTTTCCTTCAAAATTTTAAAGTAATTTAAGTGTACAGAAAAGTTGAAAAATAGCACAGAGAACTTCCATACACCCATCATCCAGATTCAGGTACTATTAACATTTTGCTTTGTCTTATATGCTTTTTATATTCTCCACTTCTATGTATGTGTGTTTGAGTGTATTCTTTTCCTCAGACCATTTGAGAGTAAGTTGAATGTTCCTTTACCCCTAAATACTTCATTGTGTATTTCCTATGAGCAGGACATTTCTTATATAATGTGTAGTTACCACTTCTAGGAAATTTCGTATTGATACTATACTTTTATCTGATTTATCTTCCATTTTTTGACCCAGTAATAGTTCCTATTACATTTAAAACCGCATTTATTGGTTTCTTTTGACTATTAAAACAGTATTTTTGGAAATCTGAAGAATACAGGAAAATGAAAAGAAAAAAAGAACTAAAAATTAACTACCTTTCTACTGTTGTAACCATTAGTATTACAATTATGAACATTTTCTTTCAATTCTCTAAAAATACCATTGTCTGTGTTTGTGCTTATAAAAGAGGAGAAATGAAGTGTAATAGTTCTTTTAAGGGGTGCTATACTATAATTTGTTAAGCCATGCTTTTATTAATTAGGTTGTTTATAGTTTTCACTATTATAGATAGAATGATGACCCTCCTTATAATTCATTTTTTATTTCTCTGATTATTTTTTGAGGATAGATTTCCTATCAAAAAGTATTTAAATTTTAAGTTTCTTAATATATATTCCATATTTCTTTGTAGATTATCTTTAAAATTTGCTTATTATCTTATAAAAGTAGCATGTTTGAGTTGAAGAAATTTTGAAGAATGTAAGGGAAAGAGGAAACAACTACAAATAGATTTATGTTTGTAACAGCAATTGTTAGCAATTTGGGGTAATTACTCTTTTTCTATATACTTGTGATACTATGATACTATATAATTAGATTTCTACAACCCACATTTATTTAAAAAAATGTATGTTGTATTATAACATAGAAGAACACTTACTATGTCTTCATAATCAGTGTGCTTTTAAAAGGTAGCCAATCAGCCAGGCTCGATGGCTCATGGGGAGTCGAGGCGGGAGGATTGTTTGAGCTGGGCATGGTGGCGCATGCCTGTAGTCCCAGCTACTGGCAAGGCTGAGGTAGGAGGATCGCTGAAGCCTAGGAGTTTGAGGTTGCGGTGAGCTAAGATGACGTCACTCTACCCAGGGCAACAGAGTGAGACTCTGTCTCAAGAAGAAAAAAGGTAGCCAGTCATGCTTTGAACTAAGGCTAGCAGTTGGAAGAGAAAAAAATCCTTTTAGTCATCCATGGTTGTATCAGTAAAGGTATCTGTCCTTACAGTTTTCCTTCCTCCTTCCCTCCCTCCTTCCTTCAGTGCTTTTGGTGAATAATGCCAAAGAAGGAAATGTCTTTTGGAAGCATTAAGCAAGAGAACTAGATAGTTGCTCTGATTGTTCCTGGCGTTTTATTTATTTCATGTCCAAATTGTCATTCCTGTAAGGTAACAAAATAGTATTGAGGGAGGTTTTTTGAGTGAATATGTGTTTGTGTGTTTTTAATGCAAGACAGCAAGTACTTACATGGCTTCTTTTTCTCGTTCCCTTGTTTTTTTTTTTATTAATGTTTACTCTTTTGAGGTTGAGATATACATAATTAAGATATAAGCTTGTATTAAAAGTGTCTGAATTCAAGGAGTTTAAAATCATTTACCTTTTGTAATAGATTCCTATTTAGTCCATGAGTTTTATTGTTTAATGAATGGCTAATTATTAAAGAGTCCCCACTGCCTTTCACCATATCTAATGTTTGACAAACTGCTTAAGATAATGGATCTGAATTGTGCTTATATCTTCTTAGGTTTATCATAGTTACTTTTGGCCATTGGAATGGACAGTTCCATCAAGAGATAACAACAAATGTTATGCAAAAATAGTCTGTAATATTAAAGACAATGTAAGTACAATTCTCAGTCCTTTCCAATAACTTTATTTAGATTTTAATATGTAGTTCTGTTTGGTACATGTGGCATTCCTTTTGTATGTTACCTGGTGGGCTTCCCAGCTGTGTGGACATCATCAGAGGGCAGGCCCTTGGCTCTACTGTTGCTGTCCTCTCACTTCGCTGGACGGGGCCCTACCCGTAGTCAACAGGTGGTCAAAACTTCTTGAATGAAGGAACCAAAGGCACAACTCGAGAACTGTCTGTGTTTGTGTTTATAAAAGAGGGGAAATGAAGTCATTGTCTATCTAAAAATAATGAACAAAAAGAACAGGAATGATGCGAGTTTGATCCTCAGCAATTGGCACTAATGAGAAAGAGCTCTTAATTAGGTTCTGATTTAAGATTTCATTGCCTGCTGCTACATGTAACACCTGGCAACTGAAGGCCTCTGGGCAAACTCCTTCACCTCACAGGATTTGTTTCGTACCTACAAAATGAGGGTTTGAGTAAATTGGTGTTTTCTAGACTTTTTTGACTGCTGCCACATAGTAAGAAATATATTTTTTACATTGTAACTTGTAACACATGTATGTACATTGTATTGAATCTTATGAAACTAGTATTTTTAACTTAGCTGGTATATTACCTTAAAAATGCCCTCAGTAAAAATATAAACAATGCTAAAGAATCCATATGCTAAAAGCCTAATAAACTCTGATAATTTTTTTATCTTGAGATTTGAATATAATTAAGCCATGTATCCTGTTTAGAAACTATTGCTCTAGACAGTAGCACAGTTGCAGATTTTTTTTTTTTTTTCCTTGCAGAACCCAGGGTTTTAGAAAACGTTTCCCTGGATACTCTACAAATGAATATACTAGGATAACCTTTAATGAGCTACACAGTTGATATAAAGAACAATTGTATATAGAGTTTTCTTTTTCATTTTAGACATAAGACATTTTAGACATTTTATTAATGTCACTTCTGTAAACAAAAGGAGAAAACACCAGGTATTCTCTCACTGGTAGTCTATTAACTGCCTCCAGAGACTACAGTTGCACATAGCAGTCAATGAAACCATGAAAGTTTCCTTCATAACAAGAAAATCCACTTTAACCATATGTGGTTATTTTGTCCTTCTTTCACTATTATGTTTGTTTAAATGGCATTGCTTGCCCTGACTATGGGGGCTGGGGAGAAGGGGGCACAAAGGCAATATACGTAACCTAAACATTTATATCCCCGTAATATGCTGAAATAAATAAAAAAAAATACCATTGCTTGTATAATATGAAAAATATTATACCACTACCAGTAAACTTGCCTTAATTAAAATAGTTGAGGTCATAAATAAGTTGATACTGTTTTCAATTATTTTCATAGATGGAAGATAGTAGAGAAGATGAATATTTATCATTGCTTTTTTGTCATGAGCAATCTGATGCAAAAGCATACTTCTAGAACTCAACCGATCTCAGGGCATGCTTTATTCATTTTGAGTCAGTCACTTCATAGTGTCTAAAAGTCCTTCATTGTAAACAGTGCTTAGAATGTTTATTGTCTGCTGGCTTTTGTTCTGTGCTATTCTTTGTTTACATAAAATATCGAAAATATACGTAAAGGTGGGGAAGGTACCACTATCCAGATTTAATAAACATTAACATTTTTGCTGTTATTCAGAGCTTTTGTCTTGTAAGAGAGAAATCATCATAGATGCGGTTTATAATAGCTTATATTTAGTAGGCATCTATTATGTACCAGACACTATGTAGAAATTTACAGATACTAACTTATTTAATCTTTACATAATCCTATGAGGTCTGTGCTATTGTTATCCTCATTTTATAGATGAGGAAACTGAAGCACATGGAAGTTAAGTAATTGTGTTCAAGTTATTTGCCTACTTAAGGGCAAAGCTAGAAATCAACCCCAGGCAATGTAGATTCCATGCTATTAATATTATCTTATGCCAGTGTAGTCTTTTGTATTCATTCCTTCCCTAGAAGCAAAACTGTTCTAAAGATGGAGTGTCTCTCATGTTTGTGTTTTCATGTTTGCCCCCTATTTATGTATGCATAAACATTATACGGTGTATTGTGGTTTAATTACAAGTGGCATCCTCATTGAATAGAGTCCTGTAACTTTTTTATATCATTATTTTTTGAGAACTTTCCTACATTATTACATGTAAATCTAGTATATTTTAAATGTGTTGTGGTTTATCTTATAGATAGCTATACTTTATACCCTGGACTCCTCTGATTAACAGGGTGAATAATATGTAAGAGTATAACATGGAATATATCACAGTCCTTAGGCAGCAGAGTGACCTTCAGATTGTTCCCAAGGAGTGATGGAACATTTGATTATCTCTGCACCCTAGAGCCTGAGTTGCCTCATGAGGAAATTGGGCTACTTAATCTAGCTTAGTCAGAGTCAGCTCTGAAAATCTATCAACTGAACAGTAGAATGCATCAGATTTCTTTGCTTTTGGCAGAGGTAGTCTGAGTTTGAGATTTAGAATTTATCCAAAATAATTCCTACATAGATATTTCATAGTCGCCAAACATTTTTCTTTCATTTTCAAAAACGTTTTCAGATCGAAACAGTCTTAAAAGTATCTAATTGCACAATCTACACCCAAACCTTAGTTAAAATCGTTTTGTAATGTGAATGACTACCCTTAAATGTCATAGTTATCACAGATAGTCTACACGGAGTTGAGACAACCAAATACAGAAAACAAGGATACCACTGTCCTTTGGTTGTATTTTCCAGAACATTTTGGTGGCTAAGGATCTGCAGATATCTTTGCCTTTATATTTTTCCTCATCGTCATTCACAACTGGCTCCTGTCCCTTCCTTCCTGCTTGAAATGCACATCAAGCTCTCTGTATTGCCCCGTTAGGAAGTCTTCAGCCTACGTAGCAGTTAGCGGCAAGCATTAATTTAAGTCTTTGGCCATTTCTGAAATGGATTATTTAGAATAAACTGGGGAAATACTCTAGGCTGTGTAGGAAGAGAAGGGGAGAAAAATCATTTTAATTGTATTATTTTATTTTATATTTTAGGAACGTGTTGTGGGATTTCACGTACTGGGTCCAAATGCTGGAGAAGTTACACAAGGCTTTGCAGCTGCACTCAAATGTGGACTGACCAAAGAACAGCTGGACAACACAATCGGAATCCACCCCGTCTGTGCAGAGGTGGGTTACCTGCACTTCCACAGCTCCGTTTAAAAGTGCAGGACATTGCTGCGCTTCTAAGTGGCAGATCTGGGATCCTGAAGCTAGTGTTCTTTCTGCCGTATTCAGGCTACTTCTGTATCTCCTGACAATTTGATAATGATTGAAAATACCTCAAAAGAGGGCCTTGTCTCCAAAAATGAGTTTTCTGTTTCAAAGAATGAGATTTGAAAGTGATAGCTTTCAAAAGATCAAGTAAATGACAGTAGAACTGCAAATTGGCCAATCTAGGCCTCTGGGTGTCAGTATTTCTTCACTGTTAATGATCATCTAAGAATTGAATGTTAACTACACAGGAATGGCAAGCCAAAAATGGGTCTACATTGGATGGAGAACTTGGTGAAGGTCGGGAAGAGGCATATACCAGCTTAGATAGGGAGTTGAAAATTGCAGCTATTATCTTTCTACCTTAGTCAGTGATTTCCAAGGTGTACATTGTGTTTGCATGCAGAATGTTCTGGCGCTTTGATAGGACTTTGATGTTTTATTTTTCCCAAGCTGGTGGCTGATTACAAGATAAAAATGGGATGATATCTCACTCTGGACACGTTTGTTGTGAAGTTATGTGCGCAGCACTGTGCTTGACAGCCAGGGATACAGGGAGATGTAAGATAAGCTTAAGAGTGGGCGAGGGCTGGGTGCGGTGGCTTACGCCTGTAATCCTAGCACTCTGGGAGGCCGAGGCGGGCGGATTGTTTGAAACCAGCCTGAACAAGAGCGAGACCCCGTCTCTACTAAAAAATAGAAAGAAATTAATTGGACAACTAAAAATATATTGAAAAAATTAGCCGGGCATGGTGACACATGCCTGTAGTCCCAGCTACTCGGGAGGCTGAGACAGTAGGATCGCTTGAGCCCAGGAGTTTGAGGTTGCTGTGAGCTAGGCTGGCGCCACGGCACTCACTCTAGCCCGGGCAAAAGAGTGAGACTGTGTCTCAAAAAAAAAAAAAAAAAGAGTGGGTGAGGCAGGTGGATGAAGAGCCAATTACAGTTCACTGTGACGAGTCCCAGGATCGGAGTAGGGTGCTGGGGGCATCTGTGTGGTCTTTGGCTTAGGGATTCCTATGATCTGTTTTTTACTCACAGAATACTTCTAATACCAAATATGTGAGTTTTTTCCTTCCATCAGTTCTCCAACTTTCCAGACACTAGCTGGATGTCTTACAATGTAATTTAATTCTGACATTAATTCCGCGTAGTTAGCATCCAATCCCACAAGTTAAGGGCTCAGTCTCATAAGACTGTTCCCACTGCAGATGCCATTTTCAAGACCAGGCCTCTCGTACTTCTCATCAGACAGCTGTAAAGTCAAGGGGTTCCCTTGACCCCCTCCTCAGGTTTGATAAATTGCTGGAACTGCTCACAGAACTCAGGGAAACTCTTCGCTTACATTTACTGCTTTATTATAAAGGATGCAACTCAGTAACAGCCAGGTGGAAGGCACGCGGGCTGGGGGAGTGGGACAGAGCATCCACACTCCCTCTGGGCAAGCAACCTTCCCGGCACCTCGATGTTCACCACCTGGAAGGTCTCCATACCCCTTCATTAGGGGATTTTATGGAGATCCCATCACGTAAGCATGATTGATTAATCATTGACCACTGGTGATCACCTCAATCTCTAGTTTCCTCCATAGAGGTTGGTGGGGGAAATGGGACTGAAAATTCTACCTCTAATCACATGATTCGTTCTTCTGGCAACCAGCCCTCATCATGAAGCTATGGGGGTGGGGGGCACCAAGAATCACCTCATTAGCATAAACTCAGGTGTGATTGAAAGGGGCTCATTTTGGATAACAAAAGATACTCCTCACACTGCTATCACTCAGGAAATTCCAAGAGCTTTAGAAGCTCCCCTGCCAGAAACCAGGGACACATATTTCTCATTATATCACAATATCACAGGGATACTAGGGCAGGATGATTCCGGAGGGAGGACTTATCTAAGACTGGAAGAATGTGTTAGCCAGTCAGAGGGAACACTGTATAAAAAACCTGCATGGAGAGAACATGGCTCATTCAAGGAACTACAGAAAGACCCTCAATGTTGCTTATAGCTTGAAGAGCTTAGAGAGAGGTAAAAAATTATGCAGGAGAAATAGGTGGGTAAGTCAATGATCTTGTAAACCGAGGGAGGATATTTTGACTACATTTGGGGCATTGGAATTCAGCTGAGAGGTTCAAAGCAAGGAAGTAACACGGTCATCACTGTTCCGAGAAACTCCCCTAGCTGTGCTGTGGAAGATGGACCGGAACAGGCCAGCCTAGTGGCAGATCCAGTTATGAGGCTGATAAAGTAGACATGAGAGGAGACGATAGCAGCCTGACTCGGGTGGTGGCAGTGGAAATCAAGAGACATTGGATTTGAGATAGAGTTGATGGTCCTTGCCCACTGACTAGAAATGGCAAGAGGGAAGGACTGAGAATGACTCAGGTTTGTGGCCTGAAGTAGGGAGGAACAGCAGCAAGAGCAGGCTCAAGGGGACCGACCGTGACAAGAGCGCCGATGTGTGTGAATGCCTGCTGTGTGTCAGGCACTGTGCTCGCTGCGTGTTAACTCAGTCCTTAAGAGAACCCCACGAAGTGGGTGGGAACAGTATCTCCCTTTGACTGATGAGGAAACTGAGAACAAAGAGGCTGGTCGAGTAGCCTGCCCGTGGTTACACAGCCTGGCAGTGGCCAAGGGGGATTCAAATCCAGCCAGTGCAACCCCCACAGCACCACACTGTGCCGGTGATACTCCACTGAGCAGCCTGCCGTATTTGACATAGAATTAAAAAATGGAAATGATTTCTTGGTGGCAACGTGAGTGTAGTGGAGAGACCCAGGCCCGGGTTATAATCTCACTCAGCAGATTCTTCTCAGACGGGGCCACATCACTCAGGTTTTCCAAGGTTAAGTTTCCACATTAAATAAAATACAGATAATATCTAACTTTAGGATTGATTAGAAATGCTATATGTAAAGCATGTTAGGAGAGTTCTGGCATTTGATCGATACTCCATAGCTGTATCTGTTGGCCTTTTTTTCCCCAGAGTAGTTCATTATAGAAGAGTGGCTTGACTAAAAGGTCGTCATTATATTAATTTTACTGGGAGGTGGAGAGAGATATATATTTTGGAAAGCTCCCCGGGCAATTGTTTTTTGCCCCTACTTGTTTAGAAAATAGATTTTGAAAAACCAAAGGTTTCTGACTCCTCAGTATGGGAATTTTTTAAAAATTAATTTATTTTTGACACATAATAATTGCACATATTTATAGGGTACATAGTGATGTTTCAATACATACAATGTATAGCGATCAGATCAGGGTAAGTAGCATATCCATCATCTTAAACATTTATTATTTCTTCGTGTTGGGAACATTCAATATCCCCTCTTCTGGCTACTTCAAAAAATATATTACTGTTAACTATAGTTATTGTACAGTGTTAGAGAGCTTACTCCTACCTAGCTGTGATTTTATATCCTTTAACAAACTCTTCCGATCCTCCCTTCCCCCTACCCTTAGTAGCCTATAGTAACCTCTGTTCTACTTTTTACTTCTATATGTAAACTATTATAGTCACTGCAGAGAACAGTATGGAGGTTCCTCAAAAAACTACAAACAGAACTACCATAGGATTCAGCAATCCCACTAGTGGACATTTATCCAAAGGAAATCTTTTTTTTAAAGCTTCTTGATGTAGGGAAAATGAGATCTGATTGGTAAAGGATTCTTGGGAACTCTTTTTTCTGCTAAATGCCAGGATTCCGACTTGGATAGTAATAGGATTTGCTACTGGGCCCCCAGTTTTTAGGGTCCAGAAATGTAGGGGATGCTGCTCAGATGTGGCCCACAGAATGTTTGTTATTGGTCCATAATGAGGTAAGGATGGGAATGAAGAAGAAAGATTTAGAAACTTTAAGAATAATTTGACAATGTCTGATCTGATAATTTAAAATTGGATTTTAATTTTACATACCTTTTAAAATTTCATTTTCCTAGTACATTTTTAATGAATTTTATAAATGTCCATCCATTGGATGGATTAGAAGTAAAAATAATTTAAAAATTGGTCCTGGGCACTGCTTAAAGTGCTCAGAAATAGCCAGAGCTGTGGTTGGTTTGCAGAGTGAATCATTCAATGAACCCTTCCATACCACTTTGATAAAATAACCTGGGCAATTGAGAGCAGTCTTTGGCTCTGAGGAGTAATTACTTACAAAAGTTGACGTATTCCTTAGTTGAGACTTTGCTCTTTGGAACAGAATAGTTTCCAGAGGGCTTTCTTCTGGAATTCCCTAAGAGGGAAAGACCACTCTGTTTTGACGGAAGCCCTGTATGAGAGGGAGTCTCAGTGCCTGGAGTACTGGTAATGTATTTGCATTATTCAGTGTGAGATGGGACGGTGATAATCTATTCTGGACATCTGAACAGCAGTCATTGAATAGGAAACTGATTACACATAATTTGAGTAGTAATTTCAGCTAATCAAGTTTACTTGTAGGGAAAAAACAATAGCTCAAGAGAAAAGAATTTGAAAAGACCCGTTTGAAGTGTCTTAAAATGAATTTTAGTGCTAATATCAAAAGTTTTGGTTTTGTTGTTTTAACAGTCAACATAATCCACTCGAAAGAGAGGGCCTTATGAGGCTGGGAAGTGTTGGGGCCAGATAACTGTGGGAGGTGAAAGCGTCCAGCAGTGCTGTACCTTTGTACTTAGCCTATGTGTTGGGATGGAAGGACATGGAGGCTGCCCCTCCTGCTCATTGTTTGAAAAATACGTTTTTATGAAAATTCTAAAATAGCTGTGTATACGTGAAATCTGTGCAAAAATTAAACCCGTCAGTTTTTTTCATTTATACTGATCAACAATGGTAGTTTGGCTTCCTCTATCTTTTTAACATAAGCATATCATCAGTCTAAGAAAAATAGATAAGAGCTCTTTTGTTATTTGCTCCCAGTTGTGATGGATCTATAATAGTTTTATATCCAAATCTACAAGTTCTGTTTCTAAATCAGTTCCTGAGAAATCGAACCTAAGCTTGCAAATTCATAAAACTGGAATATGTTAAAATGTATTCTTTGGCTCTTTATTTTTTTTCCATTTAAAAAATTGAAAAGAAAGCATGTTTGAATTGCTTATAATACTATCATCCTAACACAGCTATTTTCATTATCACATATTGTTTCCTTGTCTTCATCGATACTCACGTTTTTTTAAACACAGGAATTCTATTACTTTTCAAAATAGTTGTACTAGTTTACAATGTCATCAGCATTGAATATAAGTGCTAGCATGAAAATGTTGGCAAAATTCAGTGTCAATATATTTTTTCTATAGTAAAGTAAAAAGGGATAACTAATTCTAGGATTTTTACATATCTTTGCTAACATGGATGAACCTCTTACAGTTACTATTTTTTTTGGATGTGAATTTTCCATATTTTCTTCTGGGTTTGTATTTTAAATGTAAGATATTGCCCATTAATACTTGGCTCTGAATTTTTTGAGGAATGAAGGCTTTGTCACTCTCTGAGGCTAAAGTAGACCAAAGGCTTTTCTCATATTGTTTCTCCTTCACACAAAAGTATCTTCTTTATTCAAAAGCATTTTTGTTTTTCTGTGTAGGTAATCTTGAGCAGTAAACAAGTAAAAATTGCCTAAATATATTAAGGCTTTAAGTCTACAACCACCAAATATTAACAAAGATATGAAATAAGGGGAAGTTGTTAGTCACTGCAAATGAGAGTATTAGTCAGTTCAGGCACCTTGGAAATCCAGTCAAGTTGAAGTTTCACCCACCATCCTACCTAGCAGTCCACCTCTCTTGTGCAGGGAGACGTGCTAGAACGTCACAGCAGCATATGGCAAAGAGCACACTGACAACAGCTTGGATGGCCAGCAGAAGGAGCCCCAGATATGTGATTTGTAATATCTTCACCATGTGAATACTTGAATACTACAGTATACACTATATATACTAGATTATATATATGTCAGTGGAAAAGAACTCAAACTCAGTAAATAACTTACAGAGGTTTATTCTGAGCTGAATATCCATGGCTGGGAGAGCCACGCCCAAGAATCCTAGAGTAAGTGATCTTACCATGGCTGGGTTACAGTTTGGTTTTATACATTTCGGGGAGATAGGAATTACACATAAAGTCATAAATTACTACATGGAATGTATACATTGATTGGTTTCACCTGAAAAAGCAGGACATTTTGAAGCAGGGCATTATGAGTTATAGGTGGGTTTAAAGATTCTTTGATTTGTAATTGGTTAAAGAAATGAAGGTTTGTCTAACTAAAGGCTTGGAATTTTGAGTTAAGATAAGAGTCTACTCATCAGAGACAAGCCACAGACATATACCCAGACTCAACTGATCTGTTAAGTAAATGGGTGACCTGCAGGTGTGGTTTAAGCTTTGTCTTGTATAGCCTTAGGCCTGTTAATGAGTTACAAAGGGTATATCTAAGAAGGGAGGGGGGCAGGAGGAGACGTGTCTGACCTCCCTTCTCATGGCCAGCAACTCAGCTTTAGGCTATTTCTGGGGTCCCCTTGGCCAAGAGCAGGGGTCCATTCAGTCAGCTGGAGGGCTTAAGATTTTATTTTACTTTATACATATATACATGCACACGCACACACACGCTATAGCAATTGAATTGAACTTCCATTCTGTGAAAAATGAAAGAATTAGAGCTATTTGTATCCATATGGGTGAATTACGGAAGTACAGTATTGAGCCAAGAAAGCAGGTAGCAGAAGAATACATACACCATCTTGCCATTTGCATGTAAAAATTTTTTTAAAACTACAAAAGAAACGAAGGAAGAAATGCGTAGGAATGATAAGCGCTGACTGAGTGGAGGGTAGAGAAGAGAAGGCCATGAGGGAGGGGCTGTAACTGTGGGCACATGGGTGTTTACAATAGCATACCGAATACCTGTCTATATAGCCAGAATATTTCATGGTGAATTTCTTCTAGAGAGTCGACAAGCAACTAGGGTAACTGATTTAATTGTTTCAATCATAATAAAATTCTTCATTAGATGCAACCTAAACTTTCTTTTTTTAATTATTGAAAGTAAAAATTTATTAAAAGATGCTTATAAATAACCAAGAACCTTTGTCTATTCTGAGATCCCAAAGATTTTTTTGTAGGATTTCTTTTCTAGATTTAAAGTATTGCATTTTGCATTTAAGTTTGTAATCCAAAATTTCTAGTTAATTCATTTGTAGGGTATGAAATTTAGTCGAGATTTTTTAGCTTATGAATGTCCATTTTCTCTGGTACAATTTCTTGAAAAGACAAAGCCTTCTTCCTTCAGTTGCTTTTGTACCTTTGTCAAAAATGAGTTGGGTATATTTGCCTGAGTCTGTTTCTGGATTCTTCATTTTGTTCCACTAATCTGTGTATTTCCACTAATATACTGTTTGATTTCTATAACTGTATACTAAACTTTAATACCTAGTAAAATCATTCATATACTTTATTCTTTTTCAATGATTATTTTAGCTATTCTAGGGTTAGTGCTTTTTCATATAAAATTAAAAATAACCTTATATATATGCACGAAAAATCTTGCTGAGCTTTTGTGTTTTTAAATGCAAAATAATTTTTTTAATTTCAAAATATTAAGGGGGTACAAATGTTTTAGGTTACATGGATTGCTTTTGTAATGCTTGAGTCCCACTATAGGTATGCCCGTCACCAAGATAGTGTTCATTGTACCCGTTAGGTAAGCTTTTGCCACTCCCCTTCTCCCCACTCCCCCTTGGTTGATTTCCACTGAGTTTTACTTCCCTCTGTGCACATGTGTGCTCATCGGTTAGTTCCAGTTTAATAGTGAGTGCATGTGGTGTTTGTTTTTCCATTCTTGAGATACCCACCTAGGAGAAGGATCTCCATTTCCATCTATTGCAATGAGTTCATTTCTTGGTTCTTTATTTTGTCCCACTGATCTGTGTATTTTCACTAATACCGTGCTGTTTGATTACTGTAAATTGTTGCAAAAGGTATTAATTCATCTTTTTATGGCTGAATAGTACTCCGTGGTATACATATACCACATTTTATTAATCCACTTATGAATTCATGGGCACTTGGGTTGATTCCACATCTTTGCAGTTGTGAATTGTGCTGCAATAAACATTCGAGTGCTAGTGTCTTTTTGATGAAAAGTCTTCTTTTCCTTTAGGTAAATACCCAATAGTCAATAGCTGGATGGAATGGTAGGTCTACTTTTAGTTCTTTGAGGACTCTCCATACTGTTTTCTATAAAAGGTTGTACTAATTTTCAGTCCCACCAACAGTTTATAAACATTTCTTTCTCTGTGCATCCATACCAGCCTTTATTGTTTTTTGACTTTTTAATAAAAGCCATTCTAACTGGAGTAAGGTGATAGATACCTCATTGTGGTTTTAATTTGCATTTCCCTGATGATTAGTGACGTTGAGCATTTTTTCATGTTTTTTGGCACTTTGTCTTTTGAGAAGCTTCAGTTCATGTCTTTTGCCCACTTTTTAATAGGGTTGAGATTTTTTGCTGATTTGCTTGAGTTCTTTGTAAACTCTGGACATTAGCCCTTTATTGGATGTGTAGCTTGCACATATTTTCTCCCATTCTGGAGGTTGTCTGTTTGCTCTGTTGTTTCCTTAGCTGTGCAAAAGCTTTTAATCAAATCCCATTTATTAATTTTTGTTGTTGCCATGATTGCCATTGGGGTCTTAGTCATAAATTCTTTGTCTAGGGCAGTATCTAGAAAAAGTGTTTTCTATATTTTCCTCTGGTATTTTTATGGTTTCATGCCTTAGATCTAAGTCTTTTATCCATCTTGAATTAATTTTTGTGAGTGGTGAAATGTAGGGGTCCTGTTTCATTCCTCTGCATGTGGCTATCCAGTTTTCCCAGCACCATTTATTGAATAGGGCTTCTTTTCCCCAGCGTATGTTGTTTGCTTTGTCAAAGATCACTTGGTTGTAGGTAGATGGCTTTATGTCTGGGTTTTCTGTTCTGTTCCATTGGTCTATGTCTCTATTTTTGTACCAATACCATACTGTTTGGTTACTATAGCCTTGTAGTATAGTTTGAAGTCAGGTGATGAAATGCCTCCAGATTTTTTCTTTCACTTAAGATTGCTTTGGCTACTTGGCCTCATTTCTGGTTCCAAACAAAGTGTAGAATTACTTTTTCTAGATCTGTGCAGTATGAAGTTGGTAATTTGATGGGGATTTCATTGAATTTGTAAATCACTTTGGTTAGTATGTACATTTTAACAATGTCGATTCTCTAAATTTTTTTCTCTTTCACCTTGCTTTTAATATGTTTTCTTTATTTTATCCTCTGGAGAAATAGAGGATATCCTCACATTACTTCTCCATTTTATTCATTTTAAGTAGTCACATAAGTCATTTTTAATATATGCAATGTTATCTGGACTACTGCCTAATAATTCATTTGCTCAGGTGTCTGAAAATGTCACTCTTCCTCTTCCCCTGCAGATCTTCACAACACTGTCCGTGACCAAGCGCTCTGGGGGAAGCATCCTCCAGAGTGGCTGCTGAGGTTAAGTCCCAGTGTGGATGCTGTTGCCAAGACTCCAAACCACTGATATGTTTCCTTGCCCAATCCAAGGCAAAGTTTTCAGGAAGATTCTTGGGCTCCTGGCACCTGTGTCTTGTGCCTGCCACCACCCAAGGCCCCCTTGGATCTCATGGTTAGGAATCAGTGAATGAAAAGCAGGCAGCATCACACTGGGGTCGCTCTGACGGACTCGAAACTGACATCAGGCAGTGCATCGAAGGGATGCGTTCATGAAGTCACCAGCCTCAAGCCTGTATGTATGGTGGGCAGTGATGGAACAGCTGTCGGATCAGTTTTAGCATGGCCTTTCCTTTGTTGGTTTTCTTATTCCCATTGTCAAGTTTTCTAACATTGATTGTTTTTTCTTTTTTTCTCCATGATGTTAACGATGTTAGAGATGAAAATGTTAGCAATTGATCTTTATCCAAAAGCAGGTCATGGCTGGAGTACACAGATCGGGTGTCTGGTTGCATGGAAGGGATGAGTTGGCTCACTTGGAGGCTAAGTAGGCTTGTCCCGTCCAAGAGAACTGTCCTCTGACTAAGATGGACTGTTCTACTTACTGACCTGTGTAGCATTTCTCCTCTAACAAGTTATATTCCCAAAACAAGCAAATCTGTGACTGACTCTGGCCAAATTTGCCCCCACGTGCTACATCGCTGATTATTTTAAGGCCTGTTTAGGAAGGGAAATGGCTACTTGGCCAGACTATTTGAAGTCATATTCTACTGCATGAAATGTGTATGTTTCCCACCACTATTCATCATGGAGGCAGACATAACTTGAAAATGGAGGAAAAACAGTAATGTCTTTATTTAATTTATTGTATGTTGGTCTAAGTGAACTGAGATTGTTAGCAATGGAAAACACATAACTTGTTTAAAACTCTTTTTTGTTTAGCTTTATGCTAAAAACACAAAATATCACAGCTTTATTTTGTGTGTGTTAGGGATCTATCCCTTCCTAAGAATTACCTTCATAGGAAAATAGGCCTTTTCATACTCATGATTTAAATCTTTTGTGGTAATTGCTTTTTAAAGGAAGCTGTTAATATCATAAGTTATTACTATTATTGAACACAGGTGGATGTGAAGGATTTTCGTTTAAAAACCAAGTGGTTTTGACTTTTTCTATTGAATGAACAACCGTACCTGCTAAAGTGTTTGCAGAAGTATTTATGCTGTTAGTACTCCAACTTGTAGTATTATAAAGACAATTAACTCTTCAGTTATGTATTTCTATGTAAACGTACCGGCTAAGGATTATAAGTTGAGTTTTGAACATGTGCTGTGGACATCAGGCCTCCTGCCGGCAATTGTTGTAGCTCCTTTTCTGTTCCCTTTCCTCCACCTGTATTTCTCAGCTACAGCACTGAGGGATTGCTTCAATGTGTATTCCTGGGCCACCTCAGGGAACCCATGTGTCTACCTGGCATCTAGTCAGCAGAACACCTGACCCTGTCCCACGGGCTCTGCCTCTTGCCCTTATCCCATCTGGTTATATGAAGGAAATGGGAAAAGGGAAAGGGGAGAGGGGAATTGAGGCAGTTGACTTGTTTTATTTATTTATTTTTTTAGTTTGTTTTTTTCTCCAAGTCTGCCAATCTCTGAAATTAGAACAGTAGGCAGTACGAGATAATTGTGCCTGATCATGTTGCGATTCTGTCTTAGTGGAATGGGAAGTTAACGTCCCCACAAGAAGAACTACACTTTATAGACTTGTCTTGTTTAGGTTCTTTAATTGCCCAGTGTATTGAAACACAGACTAAATTCCATGTATTTTTTATTACAAGTCTTCTGGGAAAAAATGTGAAACATTAAAAGGTATTAATATCCACATGTGTGCCTGTTTATTGGACAAGGGTCTTGGGATTATCTTCAGGAGTGTCCAGTTTCATGTTGAAGATGGTAAGAACTAGCTGCCAAGCAGGCTTCCGTGACTCTGTGCTGTTAGGCCTGCTTGGTATCTGCAGAGGTTTACATGTCAGTGTTGGCTTTTCTAGTTCCATTTTCAGCTTGTCCTGATTTGACCTGTCAGCCTTTAGGATGACAAAGTCACCCTAGAGACAGCATCACTAAAGTTCAGCTGGGTTTCCCAGTGCTTTGCGCATCCAAGACTGCATAATGCATTAACCTGTACAGCGCTGTGGAGGGTGTGTGATACTTTCTTTGTCTCCAGACTGACCATGGATACATTAATATATTTGGGGCATAGATAGACTGGTTCATTGCCATTTCCCAGTCCCTGGAAGTATCAGGCACATAGGTGTTCAATAAATACTTACCGAAATGTTGGTTGGCATGTTCAGATTATTCATTCACATGTACTTAATTTTCTTATGCATCAGTTAAGCAGAAGCTTCTCTATTTTGGGTAATCCTTACCCCCCAAAAACTTCCCAGTTTGTATTTTCTTTCCATCCTGAGTAATTGCAGGGTGCTCACAATAACAGCTAAATGAGTGTTTACTGTAACATGTGCCAGACACTGTGCTTGACACACACTGGCTAACTTAATCCTTGTAGCAACCCTTTTGTACCCATTTATAGATGGAGAAGGGCCCGGAGATGCGAGTCACTTGCTCAGGATTACACAGCCAAGTAGTGGTGCGTCAGGTTTTTGAGGTCAGAACTGGCAAAGGCCCAGCCTCTTAGTCACCTTGGCATATGCGTCCCCATTCATCTCTCACACGGGAGCTTTCAGGCTGCTGTGTCAGTCCCCGGGACTGATCATTTTTCCCATGCCATCAAGCAGTGCTATCTGCACACATAATAAATACCTTGTCTGAAGTGTCCTAACACTTTTTCCTAAGTGATCTTTCCCACTGCCAGTTTACTTCCACGCTCTAGCCAGGATTTATTGCCCAAAATTCCCTTGCCTCAAGCCTGTGAGGAATTCTTGAAACCTACAGCCAGGTCATAGTACCTTGCTAGACCCTGGACCTGTCACCTGCAACTCTGACCTCCGCTTTGACTTGCCTGTTCCGGACACACCTGCCTCCCTTAAAGGTCACCTCTGGATTGCCTCCAACCCAGTTCTCTACCTTTATTATTTATTAGCAGGATACTCTGTATTGTCTTTAGAGCTCTTTGAACTACTCTGCATGGAGACTGGTGTGGGCCTCTCTTAGGTGGGCAGGTAGAACAATACCACTTGGGTCAGGACCTACCAGAGATGGCCACATGGGGAGCCTATTAATTTCTTCCTGTTAACGTCGAGAATTTCTGGTTCAAGTGTTAAAGATACAAAGGGCCTAAACAAAAATGGTCAGCCTCACCAGTGAGGGGAAATGCAACTTAAACTGCAGTGAGATATCATACTTACTGTGATGGTTAATTTTGTCAACTTGACTAAGGGGTGCCCAGATAGGTAGGCGGTAAAACATTATTTCTGAGGGTGTTTCTGGAAGAGATCAGCAATTGAATCAATAAAGAAAGTCACCCTCACCAGTGTGGGTGGGCATCATCCAATCCTTGAGAGCCCAAGTGAACAAAAAGCAGAAGGGTGAATTTGTTCTTTCAGTCCTTGAGCTGGGATGTTCATCTCCTGCCCTGGGACCTCACTGCTCTGGTTCTCAGGAATTCAGATTTGTACTGGGACTTACATCACTGGCTTCACAGTCCCAAGCCTTCAGATTTGGATTGGAACTACACCACCTACTTTCCTGGGCCTCCAGCTTGCAGAAGGTACTGTGGGACTTCTCAGTCTCCATGATCACAAGCCAATCTCTCAAAATAGATCTCTATATTTTATTTATCTTTTTTGAGACAGGATCTCGCTCTGTCACCTGGGCTAGAGTGCAGTGGCACAATCATAGCTCACTACAGCCTTGAGCTCCTTGGCTCAAGTTCCTGCCTCAGGAGTAGCCAAGACTATAGGTGTGCACCACAACACCTGGCTCAGTTTTTTAATTTTAAAATATTGGTCTCACTATGTTGCTCAGGCTGGTCTTGAACACCTCAGCCTCCTAAAGTGCTAGGATTAGAGGCGTGAGCCACCATGCCCAGCCAGTAAATCTCTATGTTTTATATACATATATGTCTATAAAACATTGATCTGGTTCTGTGGAGAGCCCTGACTAATACGCCCACTATATTACAAGCTTGAAGAGTCTGACAGTATCAAATGTCGGCAAATACGTGGAGCAACCGGAACACTTATTTTTTGCTGGTGGTGGTACCAATTGGTACAATCACTTTGGAAAACAATTTGGCATTACCCAATAAAATAATGTGTGCACAGTTTGTGGAGGTAAATGTGTAAGCTATTGCACACTGGCTGTATATCCAGCACAACTGTACATCAATGCACCAAAAGACATGTACAGGAATTTCCATTACGGTTAGCAAACAACAAAACCCAGAAACAGCATAAATAAATACCCATCAGCACAAGAATGGGCAAATGAGTTGTGGTGTATACATAGAAGATTTTAACAGTTCCAAGCACGTTGTAGTAACCATACATAATTTGGAAGAAAAGAACACACTGAAGTCCCACAGATTTCATTACTCTTCCATCTCATCTTTACCATGGCAACTGCCCTTTATCTTTTATTTTCCTTTATCTTTTGCTCTGATTTGCAATTGCCTACTAAATTGTTTCTCCAACCCGCCTTTCCACTCTTAATTCTGACCAAATCATGTAATAAATAATTGTTAAATTTTACCATACGCATGCTTACTTGTCTGCACAGTTGTGTCCTAAGTGCTACACATGCATCAATTCATTCAATGCTCACGCCCACTAGAAATGAATATTGCTCGACCTCAGTTGGAGGTCCGGGCCAGGCACTCAGTGGAGTGCATCAATGGGAAGGTGCGAAGGTGGGTCTCGGGCTCAGCAGGGAGGGTAAATGGTGGTCTCTGAGTCAGTATCTACACAGAAAACTAATGGCAACCACAAGATCGGTTAGTGTTGCTAAGATAGAGAAGGCTGGGCTGTTTCATACCCGCTAAGCATCATGAGCAAAAGGCCCAGTGTTTGTAAAAACTTTTGAGACTTAAAAAAAAGCTTCAGAATATGAAGGAAGAATGTGAACACAAGAAAACTGAAACGGACAAATTTTTAAATGCCTACATAATATTATTTCAACCAATCAAATGCAATTGGATCCAGTTCCCATGTATCTGTGAGCGAACTATATCCAAAGCGGGAAGGGTATGCATTTCATTATGTCTGGAATGATGTGGGCCTTGGAAGTACAAGTGCGTAGAGGAATGAAGCCCTTAAAATGGCCATGAGAGGAAATGTAAAGAGAAGAGACATCACTATTGGGGCTGCAGGCAAAGAGAAAGAACTGCACATCGAGACGCTTTCCATGCAGTGTTCAACGAATCTTGCGAGAACCTTCAAAACTGGTGTTACACCCATTTTTCTGGTGAAAAAAGTGAGGTTTGGAGTCAATTTAGTCACCCAAGTTCACATGTGTGGCTTAAGTAGCATGGGTGACTCCAAAGCCAGAGAGGTGTGCCCCTAGCGTCCATCTCTGTGAACAGCAGGCTGCCGCTCCTGCCTGACAGCCATTGTTGGTTTTATTGGAACACATTCTGTTTATGCACTTGAATGAATAAGACCGCAGAGCTAAAAAAAATTACAGGGCTTGCAAATCAAGGGGGAAAGACTAGCAGTTTAGCAGATAATTCTGGGAAAACTCGTTTGCTATATGTATAAACCACAAAGCTGGATTCTTACCTAACGCTGCACAACAAACATCAGGTGAATATGGCAGATGAGGCAAAACTTCGTAGCCCCATTGGTTCAACTTTTGAAGCGTTGGTTGTGTGACATGCGGTCGGGCGTTGTCATGGAGAAGAATTGGGACATTTCTGTTGACCAATGTCGGCTGCAGGCGTTGCGGTGTTCGGTGCATCTCATCCATTTGCTGAGCATGCTTCTCAGATGTAATGGTTTCGTCGGGATTCAGAAAGCTGTAGTGGATCAGACCGGCAAACAGTGCCCATGACTTTTTGGTGCAAGTTTGGCTTTGGGAAGTGCTTTGGAGCTTCTTCTCATCCAACGACTGAGCTGGTTGTCACTGGTTGTCATAACAATCCACTTTTCGTCACACGTCACAATTCAATCAAGAAATGGTTCATTATGTAGAATAAAAGAAGACGACACTTCAAAATGACGATTTTTTTATTTCGGTCAGCTCAAGAGGCACCCACTTACCGAAGTTTTCACCTTTCCAATTTGCTTCAAATGCCAAACGACCATGGAATGGTGGATGTTGAGTTCTTCGGCAACTTCTCGTGTAGTTGTAAGAGGATCAGCTTCAGTGATTGCTCTCAATTGGTCGTTGTCAACATCTGATGACCAGTCACTGAGCTCCTCATCTTCAAGGTTCCCATCTCCTTTGCAAAACTTCTTGAACCACCACTGCACGTACATTGGTTAGCAGTTCCTGGGCCAAACGCATTGTTGATGTTGCGAGTCGTCTCTGCTGCTTTAGAACCCATTTTGAACTCAAATAAGAAAATCACTCAAATTTGCTTTTTGTCTAACATCATTTCCATAGTATCAAATAAATATAAACAGTAAGTAATGTCATTAGCAAAAACACATGAAGTGAGAAATGTACATTAAAATGATGTGTAACATAACCACATTTATTTAAGAATGTATTCCAACATCAAATGGCAAATTTCAACAATGCTACAACCTCGATTACTTTTACACCAACATAAATAATAGAGCAGTGACAATGTGGGGAGAGGACATTTTCAGTGTCTAAAAGTGACAAGGGACCTAGACCCAGATGACAATGAGGAATTCTGACCAATCAAGAAGATGAGAACCCCAAAGGAAAATGGGTGAGGGACAATGAACTGATTATTCACCAAAGATAAAACCCACAAGTTCAACAAGATAGGAGAGATGCACAAACTCATGAGTCATTAAGAAAGGAAATTAAAATAATGAGAAATCACTTTACAGCCTTCAGATTTGCAGATATCAGGAAGTGGGTCAATGCCATAGGAGGGGATGGGGGAAGGGACTCCTGGGCCCTGGTTGTTGGAGAATAGAATAGACTGTTTACTGCTTGGTGTTCAGACCTCAAGCACCGTGTGCTCTGTGACCCAGCAATCCTGCTCCTAGGCATCAATTCCAGAAAAATTCTCACGGTATCCATAAGGGAACAAGCACAAAGGTGTCTGTTGTGGCATCGCTCATAGTATGGGGAAGTTGGACTCAATCCTGATGTTCCTCACTGAGGGACGGATGAATAGTCCGGGGTGGATGCAGGATGATGCAACAGTGCTTGGAATGTACTCATGACATGGGTAGATGCGAGTGGGGAAAAAACCAAGAAAGAACGAGCCCTATAAACCGCCTCTGTATATTAAAAATGCATGCATACAAAACTATGATGCATGTTTTACAAGCACCTCTACAAACAGAAGCATAAACACCAAAGACATGGAGAGAGGAATAGAAGCAAATGGAAACAAAGGGGAGTTAACGAGAAAGGACACCGCCCGCGCAGGCTTTCCCACAGGCAGTAGCTACAGGTACCAACGCTGCAGGAGGCGCGACTTAGCTGCCATAAAACAGGGATAATCATCGTGCTCACCTCCCAGGGTTGCCGGGAAGGTCAAGTTAGTTAACTCGCATGTAAAGCACTTCAAATAGCGGCTGGCACAAAGGGGGCATTGGGTGTATGAGGAAGTTCATCACAGTGTTATTTATATTAATGTAAAATTTTAAATCATTTAAATATTCAACTAGGGAGGAAGTTTATCCAAATGATTGGGAAGATCCAATTGTTCTTATGTCCTTCCTTCTTCCCTTTTTCCTTTGGGTAGTAGAAACCCCTCCCTCTGCACACACATACGTTTTAACAATGCGCTTGGGAATCCGGCTACGCACTGTGTTTCCCAGCCTCCCTCACAGCTAAGTGCGCCCTTGGGACTAAGCTCTTGTCCATGGAACGCAAGTGGGGTGTTATGTTCCGTGCTTGCCCTCCACTTCCTCTTTCTCCTGCGTCTGTGAACGTCCTGACACCCATCCAGGGGGGTGCAGGGCCAGCGACGGGCAAGCAGATGGGGAGCAACGAGATGGAAGGGACCAGGGCCCTCAGAGGACCCATGCCCTGCACCACCCTCCCCACCTCCATCTGCTGGGTGAGAAAGAAAAAAGTCTTATTTACTCTTTGGAGAAACAGTACTTTGGAGCCTTTGATACAGCAGCTTAGCCTGTACTCTGACTAATACAGCCATTTAATTCATTTCTGTTTTGTTTTCATAAGACAGGTTGTCACTCTGTTACCCAGGCTGGAGAGCAGTGGTACAATCATAGCTCACTGTGACCTGTAACTCCTGGGCTCAAGAGATCCTCCTGCCTCGGCCTCCTGAGTAGCTGGGACCGCAGGCGCACACCACCACGCCTGGATAATTTTTTGTTGTTGTTGTCTTTTGTAGAGACGGGGTCTTGCTGTGTTGCTCAGCCTGGTCTGAATTCCTGGCCTCAAGCAATCCTCCTGCCTTGGCCTCCCAAAGTACTGGGATTGCAGGCACTAGCCACCACACCTGGCCTTACATCATTTTTTAAAGAAAATAATTAATGATATGAAATAAAGCTTATAGTTAATAGCTCAGTGAAGAAAACCATCAGTATATAAAATCTATATTTTTTTAGGACAGCAAAACTACTCTGTATGACACTGCAGTGGTGGATACATGTCACTGTACATTTGTCCAAACCCATAGAACGCGCAACGCCAAGAGTGACCCCTAGTGTGAACCCTGGACTTTGGGCGATGATGGTGTCAGTGCAGCTTTACCAACAGTAGCAGATGGGCCACCTTGATGGGGGAAGTTGGTGGTGCACGTGGGCAGGGAGTATATGGGAAATCTCTGTACCTTCTGCTCAATGTTGCTGCGGACCTCAAACTGCTCTAAAAATAAAGTCTATTTTAAAAAAAACTGCACAGGTGTACACCAAACCTATAAGACCCACACATTCTTCTGCGGTGTGGCCTCAGCCTTCTCAGGGCTTGCTGAGAGAGCCACACATTTATTTGGAGGCAGTACCTGGGACTTGAGCTCATATTTCCCAATGAATCGCCCGCTATACAATGCTCAGGTGGGTTCCCCAAGGTTCACCTGGGCATGAGAGTCACATGATCCCTCCAGCCGGTGAATGAGCAAAAACCCAGTGGCCTCAGGAAAATCAAGCCTGTTACTATGTGATTGTCAGTGGTAAATGCAGTGACTATTTGTGGCCATGGCGTGCAATTCTGAGCGTGCTTTTTATTTTATCCTTTTGAAACTAATCTCAGAATTGTTCTGTGCCATGGTAAAGATTTGCCATCTCTTTAGAATTCAGCACAGCTCCCAAAGCTGTTGATAAGAATCGTACCTGCTTCTGAGTTATAAGGGCTGATTTTGACAGTCTGTGTGTCTCCTGGAATCTGAATTTAGTATGGATAATGACAGTATGTGGCTCTCTCTAAACTTTGTTCATTAGATGCATGATATGTTGTATCTGAGAAGAATGAGATCGTTAACTGTATTTATAATGAAATCCATTAGTGCATAAATAAACTGCAGTAATATTTCATTCTTGACTGTTAAGCCCCGCTAGACAGAGCAGCGCTGTGCCGGGTACAGTGAGCTTTGAGTCACTGCTTCGTTTCTGCAGCGTCTCTGCTCCTTCACTCACACTCACACTCACGCACTGGACCCACAGCCATGCATGCACACGTGTGTGTACACATCTGCACCCATGCCTGTCACGCAGCAGGGGCAGGGGCGGCGTCCAGGTAATGCATTTTTGCTGGAAGCAAATTCATGTCAGGCATGTTCTAACCCAGACCTCCCTCACTTCGATGTGGCAGTAGAGACAGAGAGGCCCCCAGCACTCTGATGTTCCGTCCAGGTCCCACCTACAGATGCCCTCAATGGCCAGGAGCCTTCTTGGGCAGGGTCTTTGCCCTCAACCCGGGATCCCCGTCCTTTCCAGGTGAGGGGGGGACTTTATGGGGGGCAGCTGCTCTTTAACCAGAGGCCCGGATCTAAACAGAGCACCTCCCGGCCTCCCGACTGCCGAGAGCACAGCCGGGAGCAGGGCCCCACGGGCTTTGCAGCTCTCACAGGCAGTGTCATCGCATGCCTCAGTGGCACTTTTTGTCATCTCTGTGTATTTACTTAACACTATACTTTAAAGTGCTCCCCCTTCTTTTAAATGTAAGCAAATTTATTTGAAAAGGAAACCATATATCAAAATCATAAATGGAAACCAGTCAGTAAGTAGAGACTAATTTTTAAAACGAATGCAGAACACACAGCTGCATGTGCTCGCATGTGCATAGAATGTTCCTGGAAGGAAGCGCAAGAAGCGCAAGGGGTAACTTTTAATGAGTACCCCTGTGCGTTCCCATTTATGCCTTTTGCTTTTAGAATTAAATAAAAACAAATAACTTATGAAAAATGATGGGAAAACAGAACATTGGCCTTAACTTCTGGCTGGATACTGTCCCCAGCTTAAGTTGCCAGGCCCGAGGTCTCACGCTACTGGGAGGACCAGCAAGCTGGAGGAGAGGGTAAAGCAATGTTTGCCTTCTGCGGAGGCTTTCCCTTTGATGTTCTAGAACTGAAACCTCGTGAGAGATGATCTTTCCCGCTCTGTGATGGTTCACCCTCTCTCCAGGTCTCTGATTTAGGGTTTTCCCCACGAGGCCAGCATTGCTCCAGGCACAGGAGTTAGGACAGAAAGCAACCTTGGAGGCCTCCAACCAAATATTCCTGACCTGGTTCATGCACCCTCAAAGGTGCCCTGTGATGCCCCTGAAACTTTTTGCAAAATCTCGTGCTCATGTATATTTTCTAGGGAGATGGTGCCTGGTCTCCATCAGATCCCCATGACTTCTAAGAGCCCTGTGTGGTTCAGAAAGGAGTGACTTTTCCAAGGACATCCACCGTGCGTGTGGCATCTGAGTCAGATGCATGGCTCTTGGCATCTCTCAGCAAACTGTTGCTGGATGCATTCGTGCATTCGTGAGGAGGGGATCATAGATCTCTGAGCTGGAGGAAAGAAACCACGAGGACCTGTTCTGTCCAGCACAAGAGGCGAAGGCTGAACATCCTACAATGCACGGGACAGCTCCCGCGGTAAAGAATCATCCAGGCAAATTATCAACAGTGCCGAGGTTGAGAAACGCTGCTCTGGAGTAACGACGTCTTTCAAAGCTGTGTCCAAAACTCTACACACACGAAAAAAACCATGGAATTCTAACATGACCCAGCATACGTTATTGGGTTGAGTATTAGGTACTATGAACAGAATTAAGCCAATTTCGCCAGGCAAATGATTAGGTGATCTTTGGTAGGTGTCAGAGACTACTAGTTGTTAGAAGTAGTGAGGGTAAGTTGTTCTCCCATCTTGCTATTTGGTTAAAATGTTACCACTCTCAATGACTCTATTAGCAAGAAGGGTACAAAGCAGTCATTCAACCTGCTTGGTAAACCCAGAGAAGTCCCAAATCTTTGTCCTTTCAGGAGCCCCCCGGCCCCCACAATCTTAGGTAAAGGGCTCACTGGGGCAAAGTGTCCCCAGATCTTTTGTCCAGCAGCTGGACTCAGGCCCCATTAGGAATTGAGCATCTGGTGCCAGCCTTAAAGCAGAAAGGGAGGGTACACCGGATTCCATCCCCTGTTCATACACAGATGGGGACTGGCTCTGGGATATTTCAGCCAACCTGCATACTGAAAATCACAAATTTTACCAAGAACACCCAGTTTCTAACTTCCATTACATTCGTTAAAAAGCTACTAATTTCACAAACTAAACCTGCTTCTAACATCTATTCTTGCTAAATAGCACAATCTGCAGGAGGCAGCAGCCCCTCTAGACTGCAAACTTTTGATTAAATGCCCCCTGACAACTCCCAAAACTTGTGATCCTGATTGGGCCAGTTGACTGCCTTTAGGGTAGCTTAAATCTAACAGCTACCCTACATCGCACCACGTGGAAGGATTCTAAAGTAAATTCCAGGGGGCAGGGGTCCCGGCAGGGCCAAAGTCTTGCCCAAGCCAGCACAGAAATCTGCATGAAGATGAGAGGGCAGAGAGTCCGTGTGCACCAGGGCTCGGTGAAAGCAGCACCCCAGGAGGAAGGGAGGCAGGAGGAGCGGTGCAGCAGCACCTCGTCGGCCTGTGGTTGGGGGTCTCCCAGCCTGCTCCACGGGCTTGTGTTCTGAGGACTGCAAACCTAAGCTCAGGAGCTATCCCTGGAGGGCTCCTCCCTGTGTACATGTGGCTTCCACCTAGGAGGGCACTAAAAAGAGGACCCAGCAGGTTCTTCCCCTGTCACAGAAGACTCGATTGTCAGAGCAGGTGTCCCTTGGAATTTTTCTTCATAGTGCTGATCACGGTGGGTGTGAGGGTTACTTTCAGGCATCAACTTGACTGGGCTAAGGGATGCCCAGATAGCTGGTAAAACACTATTTCGGGGTGTGCTCATGAGGGTGTTTCTGGGAGAGACGAGCATTTGAATCAGTAGACTGATGAAAGATGATCCACCCTCACCAATGGGGGTTGGCAACATCCAATCTGTTGAGGGCCCAAATAGAACCAAAAGGTGAAGGAAGGGCAGATTTTCTCTCTTCTGGAGTGGGACATCCATCATCTTCTCCTGCCCTTGGACACTGGAGCTCCTGGTTCTTGGGTTTTTGGACTCTGGGATTGCTGTAAGTCCCAGAGTCCACCCACCATGGGCTCCCCTGGTTCCGAGGCCTCCTGACTTGGGTGATTCACACCACTGGCTTTCCTGGTTGTCCAGCTCGCAGGTGGCAGGTGGTGGGACTTCCTGACTTCCATACTTGTTTGAGCCAATTCCCACAGTAAATCTCCTCTTATCTATCTATGTATCTATATATCTGTCTCCTACCGGGTCTGTTTCTCTAGAGAACCTTGACCAATGCAGGGGGATTATTTGAGTATCATCTTTCTCCTTAATTTGGCTGGAAGATCCAGGATGATTAGGGTCATTTCCACTGGAGAACATAGAGACTTACGGGGAGCATGCGGCCCAGCATCCAGACTGAGTCCTGCATCTGCCACTTATTTACTGTGTGACCTTGAAGAAGACGACTGAGCTTCTCTGTGCCTCGAATTCCTCTTCCATGAAGTGGAAATAACAGTAGCATGTTCCTCAGAGAGCTGGTATGTGGGTTAGATGAGATACTGTGCTAAGTGCTTTAACGCAGTGCTTGGCCATACTAAATGTTCAATCAATGCTAACTGCTATTCTAACCATCATTATTCACCTCTGCACTCTCAAGGCCTAGAACAAAAGCCAAATCACAAGAGGAGGAAAAAATGGCAGCTTCCAAGAGAACATGTCAACTTCTGGAGTGATGTGCAGAGATTGGGGGTTCTGAATTAGCAGGGAGGAGAAAGAGCCACTGGAACCACCCAGCGACCCCCCACAAAGGCTGTCATCAGGGGCACACTATGTCCAGGCTCTGTGCAGACGTGAGGGTGTGTCTGTGAATAAGACCGACAGGATCCCTGCCCACCTGGAGCTTTCCGTCTAGGGGCACAAACAGGCCTCAAACAGACAATTGCATAAGTAATGATTCATTTATAATTGTGGTAAGTAACGCCATATACAATACAGAGGGCTTAAGAGTAACAGGAAAACCACCATAGCCCGGGGCTGGGGGTTGGGAACTCGGGTAAGTCTCCAGGAAACCCCCCTGCACAGGAGGCAAAGTCGTGCTCAGTCAGCCTGTGGCGGATGAGCCCACATGAGCACCGACACAGGCAGAGGGAGGCCAAGGTCATTCTGTCCCTTTTGGACACACAGCAGGCCACCATACAGTTAGTATGACTCAAACCGGACTTAAAGAACAGTCCTAAAGCTTCTGACAGCTAAGGCGGTGTACTCTTTGCTTTCTGTGACCGAGTCTCAACTGGGTAATGTCTGGAAAGTAATCGAGGGAGCCTTGCTACTGCACACGAACACTTGGACCATTGACCCAGGAAAACGCATTAACTGCCTGAATGAAGTACTCGTGGGCTGCTCATGGGCAATGGATTGTTCGCTGCGTGGAATTCCTGCCAGGCCAGTGGAGAAAGCTGTAGAAGAGTGAGGAGAGGCCAGGATAAGGCATGAGAAGGCTTCAGTTACGTTTGGTTGGTTAGCAGTAAGACCTTGAACAAGACACTCAGCGTCTCTGGCCTCACTTTCCTTCTCTGAATAATGGAGATAATAACACCTAAGTGTATTATGCAGGAGTTTTCTGGCTGCAAGTAACAAACACCCATTAACAGGGGCTTAAACAAATGGATATTTATTTTCCTCCCACAGAAAACTCCAGGCAGTTAGCTGTGACCATTGGAAAAGCAACTCAGTAATGTCAGGGTCTGCTTCTTTGCTATTCTCTCAGTCTTTCCCTCATGGTGACAGAATGGCTGCTGCAGCTATAGCCATTAAGTCTATATTCAAGGCAGTAAGAAGAGGGGGTAAAAGACAAGGCTACCTCTTTCCCTTTTAGACAGCTGTCCAATGTTCCCTGGCAGACATTTGCTTTTACCTCTTGTTCCAGGTCTATGTTCCATGGACATCCCTAGCTGCAAGGGAGGCTAGGAAAGTGAGATTTAGCTTTTCTAGTTTATAGAGCAAATGGACAGTGTCTATCTCAGCATGTAAAGTGGAGACTCCACTCTGCAGTGAAGGGAGGCAAGGGATAAACGAATCTGTGTTTCATGTCTGCCCTACTCTTCCGGGCTCCATCTCTCTCCTGCAATTGTTGTAGGGCTCAAAGAAGACTGTGTGTGTGAAAGCGCTCCAAAAGAGAAGGCAAGACTAATCATCCTAAAGCAGCCTGGGTTTTTTTTTTTTTCCTGTTCAGAAGGTTTGGATTTGAAGTAAATCATTATTAAGCGGCCTCAGCATTCACTTCAAAAAGCTCACCTCTTGCAATCCCTCCTTGTTCCATCCATTCTTTGTTCTGAGTCCAGCAGGGGCCAGTCCGTTCTTTCTGCAAATAAAATCAGTGCGAAACCTTTCAGGTACCCGGGAGCAGAGGATGCCGCCTGGGCTGGGACGTGCGTTAATACGGCAACAGGGAAAAAACTTTGTCAATATTTGCAGGGAAGAGAAGTCTCCAGGAGGAAGAAAGGCCACATTATGGAAATGGCATGTTTTATGCAGAGAGACATTTCGAATCAGGGAGAGTCAACAAAGAGGCTAAGAAGTGTTAAGGACTTGCATCTGAGAATAGGGCTAGTCTACGGGGTAGGAGGTAAAATGAGACTTCCATAATCCACCCCTGCCGGCCGCCCCACGGCTCCATTTTAGGAAATAATGGAAACTTCCCAGGGACTGTTTCGTGGAAAAATCCAGAGGCGCTTATGCCAAAAGCACTGAGGGGGAACCCGCTGCTACCAACAACACAGTGTCCCGGTGCTCTGGACGGATTGACTGCTTCGTGCTTCCTCAGGCACAAGGGATTAGAGGAGCCCAGCTAAACCAACAGCGTCTAATGCCAGACAGCCTGGGTTCGAATCCTGGGTTACCCACCCACTGTGCGACCTTGGGCTTGTTGTTTAACCTGAGTTTCCTCGGCTATAACATGGGGGCGATAACATCAGCACCTCCCTCGAGAGGTTGTCATTGTCATGAGGACTAAGTAAGTTAACTCAGGGCAGTAAGGAAAGTTAATATGCAAATCAGGCAAGCAAATAGGTTAAGCTGAGGCGAGAAAGGCAGCGAGGACAGGGCCGGCAGGTAGAAAGTGCCGTGTGGGTGTTAGTGATTATTATACGCGGGCCTTCGGCAGGTGGAAGGTCTGGCCATCGGGTGATGCTGGATTTTTCCTGGCTGTGACCACGAATGTCTTGTGTGGCTTGTCAGGAAACACCTTTTCTCTTTTTCATCCTCCTTGGTAACCCCACAAGTGATTCTGAAAGCAATTCTTGCACTTTAAGGAAGGAAGGTGGTAGTCAGGCGCTGTGTAAACAACATCGCACAAAGCCTAGGAACCCCAGCTTTGGGATGGGACACATTTTACTTTTGTGAAAGTTGTCAGAATCAAATTGGGGTCATTTGCATTCAAAAAAAAAATCCTAACGAATAGAGCCGGGGGAGGACATGAAGAGAAAGTTCTCATGCATAAATGCCCGATAACAAAAGTGTCACAAAAGACTCTGCAAAAACCACAACCTTGCGGAAAGGCCATCACAGCCCTACACACACACACAGACAGACACACACACACACACACACACACAGACACACAGACAGACACAGATACCCCTGGCAGGACATCTGCCCAGCAAGTGCCGGTCCAGTCGTGGACTGGTGCCACCTTCTTCCTGATCCTTGCAGCCAAGGGTCATTATCTCAAAACTATCCTGTGCTCCTCCACGTTTTCCTTTAAAAACCTTTGTCTCCCTTTGCCTCCTGAACCCGCATGCAGGTTACTGTGGCACGTGTATGCTCTACTCCCAAATAGACACCACTTTCTTTTCGAGAGCCTCTCCCTGTCTGTTACTTAGACTCACGGTTTGGACCCGGCTGCTTCTGCTTAGCAGAGTGATCCTGGAGGAGTCTGCCCTCCCGCGTGGAGGAGTCACGAGTGCTCCTGGGTCCTGGGGTTGCTCAGAGGATTCAGTAGGACGGTCCCTTGCCCGGCACAATGCGTCCATTCAGCCCTGGCAAAAACCAGCCTGCAGCTGAGGGAGAGGGATCCCCCTCTGACCGTCCGCCCCCAGGTCCGTCACTGTGCTGAGTGGCAGACCCAGGCGAAGTGCAGGGTGGAAGCGCATCCTGGCTTTGTAGGGGATCCTGCCATTGCCCCACTCCGCCGTTGCCAACCGTCTCTCACCCCATGGGCACTGCACGTCACTGGCCTGGAAGGACCACTGACAGGGCCCTGGGACCCCAGCCAGGCTAGGCTGGGCTTTGAGAGGAGGAGGGTGTCAGGAGCTGGTGCCGGGTGGGGAAGGGAGCTGTCGGCTGCAGAGACTGGACGACCTTGCCCATTGCCTTTGCAGTCCCGTTCCTGTCTCCACGCGGAGGGGCCCCCGATGAAAGCAGTGCCCTGGCCTCTGTCAGGGGAGGAGTGAGGAACCCAATCCGGTACTAATAGCTCAGGAGAAAGAGCTGAGAGCGTGCTCAGTGGACCCCTGCCCCCGTGGGAGCCGGCCTGTCCGGAGGAGGCAAACCTACTCCCTCACCCCCTGCCATCAGTGCAGAGGGAATTGGGGGGTGGGTGGAGGCCTGCAGAGGGCCCCCCAGCCCCAGATGTGGGGGTGAGTCCAGTGCGCGGTGCAGTCTCAGCAGCCTTGCCCCAGCCTCCCTCCCCCAGGCCACCTCTTTAGAAAGGATCTGCCACTTTGCTCTCCATCCCATAATCTGGCATGCTCCATGAGCAGACAAGACAGGGTGTTCGTTAGCACTGGGGAACTGTGTGTGTCACATCTGCTGCCGATGTAGGCAGACCCCCATCTATGCTTTCTTGGCTGCAAATGCTACAATTTTTAATTCAAAGGACTTTTAAAACCATACCTGAGCCCCACTTGGGAAGATCTGAAAATTATTAAAATGTAGAATGTTTAGACCTTGAGGCAGAGACTGCATCTTTTTGTTCAATTAGGGCCTAACATACATAATAGGTGCCCAATAAACATAAGCTGAATAAATTAACTGAAAATTAATTTAAGTAGTTGATATGTGAAAATATCATATGCACAAAGATGTTCATTGCAGCATTATTTATAATAGTGGAAAACCATTTTTTATAGTCTGGTTAAGAATTCTGTGGAATACGAATGCAATGAAATGGCATGCTATCATTAGAATTAACATGAAGACTATAAAACCATGAGCAAGTGTTTATAGGATACTGTTAAACGAAAAGGGTACAAATGAAACCTAATAATACTGTGATTAAAACAATGTGAATGTGTAAATCTATATAGATGAAGATCGAAAGGCTGGTTTAGAAATAAAGTTACTGCTGTGTAAGATTAGTGAGCTTATGAGCAATTAAGAAACACCTTTGGTAATGTTTCACAGTGGATTCTAGAATATATTTTAACTCTTTTAAAGAAACCCCTGCGGTACTTTCTAAACAGATGAGCCAGTTTGTTATTTTCCAGGGTCTATTGGGTGAGCTGTGAAAGGCCCCATTGGATAAGGGGCTTCTGGAAATTTCCATCTCCTGGTGGAAAGCAATTCAGACCTGGCAAAATTATTCTTAGCAAACACAAGCTCATCTCAGAAAGAGTTCTCAGTGCAAGGAGCCTCTAGCAACCGAGGTGCTATAACCCGTGTTGGTAAAACTTTGTAAACAGACGGATTGACAGAGGGCTTTTCAGCCTTTTATTTCCCACCCTGTTCCTTCTCCTCTTGCTTTTTTCCCCAAGTGTAGTAAACAACCCGCGGCGAGGCCTGTGCTCCCCCAGGTGTGTGTGGGTGGGGCCGTCCACTCCACCCCGTCCCTGCAGACCTCTGTCCCTGTCACCTCACACCGCCCTCGCACCCCAGCCACCACCTGTGGTCTGACAGAGGACACCACACCGTCGCCCGTTCTCACACCGCCTCCCGCCATACAGTCCGTGTCCTTGAGAAGGCAGCTAGACTTTCTGCAGGACCTGCTCCTGGAACTGCAGCTTAGAACTGTCTGGGCCTTCACTGGCAACAGCCTCACTCTGTGACACTAACATAGGTCTCTGCAGAGGTCCAGGTCGGGCTGGCCTGGGCTTAGCCCCACCCAAGTAGGACACCAGGGAGACAGAGGGCCCCAGTGCCACCACGGCGGGCAGAGCCATTCGGGGCCACTGGGAGACATTCCACTGTGGCTCCTGTTGGGCCTTCCTTCCACCCAAATCTCTGGGCCTGCTGCTCGGGTGAGTCATGCTGGGAATTCTGGGCATCGGCTTTGGGGGCTGCAGGATGGGAAGGGTGCTAGTGTTCAACGGGTCCCACCTGGCGCTGCAGGACAGGCTGGGGCTGTCGCCTCCCAGCTCTGCCATTTCTGAGGGACAGTCTGAGGCCATGACTCTCGTCCTGCCAACACCATTTAGGTGTGTGCCAAGCGTTTTTATACGCATTGTCCTTTGTCATCTCTCACAGCTCTGCCATGGGGTGCTCGTCGGAAACGAGACAACGGAGGCCTGGAAAGGGTGAGCCACTGGCCCCGGTCGCCCAACCTGTTGCAGGTGGAGCCAGGGCTTGGGCACAGAGCCGACTGTCCTCCCAGGCAGATGACGTAATCCTTATCTCACTACCTTTGTCTGTCCCATGAACCCGATTTCCCCTGCAAAGCAGCAGAGCGACTTTGCACTGGTGCACATTTCCTTCTCCACTCACACAAACTGCAGAAATTCTGAAAACTGGAAGTTTTTTTTTTAAACATACTTTTAGCTTCCAAAGCCACGTGGTGGCAAAGCCTGCCCTGAGCTGCCACGAGGCTCTGTGGCCCTGATTTATCTCACTCACTGGGAGTGTTGACATGCTTTTCTGAGGACATGACAAGGAGCTGGACTGTGGTCTCCCCCGGAATCTGCTGGAGGTCTGACAGGTGGCGGAAAGCACATTGTACTTCTGTAGAAGGTGGAAAAGTCTGCATTCTTGGGATTCAGATGAGGGCTGCAGATCTGTATAAAACTGTCCACTGAGCTCATGGGGCCTGTCTGCCCATAAATTCCCAGCAGGAGCTCTTTCTGTAAGGCAGTTTGGCAATAACTATTATAACTGTTGTTAACATGTACATGCTCTTTGACTCGGCAATGCCTCTTCTAGGAATTTTTCCTAAGGATTTAGTGATAAGAATATTCATTACAACAAAAATCCGGAAACACCCTAAAATCTCAAACTAGGGAACTGGTTAAGTAAAGGCTGATACATTTGCTCGATGGAACATTATGCAACCATTATAAAAGATGCTTTACTTGTAAGTTTAGTAATATGGAAAATATCCATTATATGCTGTTGAGTGTGTGGTGGGGAGCCAAAGTTACCAAATAGTATGTACTATAGGACCCCATTTTTGTTAAAAGGAGAAAATAAAATAAAATAACAACAAAGAACACTGCAAATAGATTTCCACTCCTGGAAAAACAGGTCTGGGTTTTGCAGGTCTCCCTTCCACAAAAGGCAGGCCTGAGAACACTAGCTGGCTGGGCTGGCCATTGGTCTGCTCCACAGAGGATGCCTTCAGTCCTTAAATGACACAGAACCACAGTCCCCATCACTGGCCCTCCCCAAGGGCGGGGGCAGGCCAGGGGTCTACTGCCTCAGCAGCGCTAGAATGGATTTTTGTGGCCGCACCTTCTGCAACCTGATTTGAGGTCATTTAGGGATTTTCACCCATTCCTTCAACAAACGTGTCTTGTATTTGCCAGGCGCTGTGCTAAATGCCAAGGATGCAGAAAAGACTGAGAATGAGGCTCCCAGATTGTACACTCCTGGGTGGCCGTGCCCTACTCGTCTTTGCCTTCCGTGTTCAGCACGGTACCAGGTGCCTCATAGGCGGGGCTCACTAAACAAATGATGAATGAACAGGGTCCCTGTCCTTAAAAAACTCACGGGCTAGGCAGGGGAAACTGATAAATAAGTTTGTGAAAGCTCTGTTGGTGGCACGTCTGGTGGAGCAGGCAGGAGGGGTGATCCTGTCTGGAGGGCGGGGTACGAGGGAAGCCTGGTGCTAATTCAGCCTTTACTGGTTTCACGAGCGCGCTCCTCTGAGCGGATGCTCTCATGACGCCCAACTCCACGGTTAACTCTGCTGCATTCAAAGACAACGAGGCTGTTTAGTGCCCCAGAGCAGGGAGAATGTGTGTGAATGCCACCGAGGGCCTGTGCTGGGTTCCTAATAAAGGATGGTGAGCAAGAAGATGATTTAGGCTCCTGATCACTTAATCCAGCAAGTTCTCTTTCCCTCTGTTATCTCTCAAGTCAAGGGAGACCTGGGGAAAGCGGGGAAGGATTTCCAGGTGGAGCCGTTCTGCTTCCTGGTTCATGACCTGACAGGAAGGACACGGCTGGGCTTCGGTCAAGGGCAGGGCCAGAGAGGAGGCGGATCTGGGCGCTGACAGACAATGGAGATGAAAAAGGTATTTAGACTCGTTAAAATTAGTCATTTAGCAAATGGTTGCAAAGCACCTACTCTGTGCCAGACACAAGGTCCTGGGAACTGAACCGTGAACAGAAGGGCCGGCCCTCTTGACTTTCCCTGGCCCCTCTCACGTGAACATGTAGTTGTAGATCGGGTGCCCTGAGGCTTCCAGGGGCGCTGGGGCATCTGTCTCAGTGGGAAATGAGGGGGTGCGGGAAGGGAGACATGGGCACGGGAAGCCTAGTGGCAGCCTGAAGGCTTCCTGGGTCATCTTCCTGACCCTGGAAAGTTCCCTCTTGACCCTTCGGAGGCAGCCAGAGACGACTGCCTATCCACCATCCAGAAAATACAGCCTCCTACAGCTTCTGGGTCACCGTGAGGTTACTTCCAATCCCTCACTTGGGGTGTGTGGGCTCCCCTCCTTGACCAATAATTCTAGCTGACATTACTGGGCACTCTACGTATCCAGACGCCATTCTAGATGGTTTATGTGCAGTCATTCATGTGAAATTCTCACAGCAACCCCAGGAGGTAAGTCAGTCCTACGTTATTCTTATCATATCCATTTTTCAGATGAGGACGCCGAGGTGGAGAAAGTTGAAATAGCTTGTCCAAGATCACACAGTTGATAATCCATAGAGTTGGACTTGAACCCAGGCAGACTGTGCTCAGCTCTCATTCTCTTCCCCTCTAGGCTCTGATGTCTTTGATTATATGACCGTGGTAGGATACAGTCCACCAACAGGATGAGCTTATGGAGGAGAAAGACCATAAATAAGCAGCTATAACGTGGTGCAATCAGAACTATAATCATGGTATGTGTCTGGTAGTTCAGAAATACTGAGAGAGTGACTGCCTAGCAATTGTCTGTCTTCTTTCTTCTCTCCCTTCCTCCTTTTTCCTTCCATCTCCAAATATTTATTGAGCACCTATTATAAACAAGGCTGTAGACAAGGCTATACTACCAGACACACAGGGTCCTGTGCCTATGGGTTACTACTGTCCAATGGGGAAAAGAGAGAGTAAGCAATGATTATACCAATCTGATAGTCCTGTGTAGAGGGACCAACTGGTCCTGCCTTGCCCTGGATTTTCCTGGCTTTAGCTCAGAAAGTCTCCAGTTCTGGGAACCCCCTCAGTCCCTGGAAAACTGGTGGTTGTGTTAACATAGTTGGTGAAAAGGGAATCAGAAAGCGTTATGTTTTGTTTGCTTTATTTTTAAATTTGCCAGTTTGACAGGCATCAAATGGGATTTCATGGTTGTTTTTCCGTTGCTTTTCTTTTGATCACCAGGGAGGTTTGAACAATGTTCTTAATGTTTTTGAACCAGATGTTGGAGGTCTGTCCGGAAAGTATCCAGCCATTGTTAATACAATATATAATATTTATGTGTCTGGATACTTCCCAGATGGACCTGGTATTTTCTAGTTTGGGAGTTGGCTGCTCCTAGAATCTGTGTACTAAGGTAGAGGCTCTGAAACGTGAGCAGCACCAGAACCCAGAGGAGAGCTGGTTACAAAGCAGATCTCTGGTCCCAGGCCCCAAGTTTCTGATTCAGTATGTTTGGGGTGGGGCCTGGGAATGGGCATTTCCAACAAGCTCCCAGGTGAGGCTGGCGCTGCCACTCACGGGGTCAGGGACCCTGCTGAGGGAAACACCATATTGAGGAGTTTTTTGGGAGCTCTTCATTTAGCTAAGTGGTTCCCACATTTGCTAAATGTGCACATTCAAATTACCTGGGGAATGATACAAAATACGTGTGCTAAGGCCTGACCCTGGACCAGGCAAATCCAATCTCTGGGAATGGAATTTGGGCTTTGCTAGTTCATTTAAAAAGTTTCCCAGATGATTTCGTCAGCTCTGTAGGTGTTAAATTGAAGTGAAGACTGGCTTGAGGAATCGCTGGACAGACAAAGCCAATTAGGCCTCATGAATGACCTTAACCTTGCTTGATTTGCAAACAGAAGCAAAGCTATATGTCTTTTATTTCCTTTTCTTGCCTTACTTCGCCAGCTAGAACTTCTAGCACAGGGCTGAATATGAGTGGTGAGGGTGGGCGTCTTTGCCTTGTTCCCAGTCTTATGCGGAAGAGCATTCAGTCTTTTAAGCATGAAGTATGTTAGCTGTAGATTTTTGGTAGATGCTCTTTATTAAGTTAAATAGGTGCTCCTATATTCCCATTTTTTCTGAGGGTTTTTTTAAATCATGAATGGGTGTTGAATTTTGTCAAATGCTTTTTCTGCATTAATTTATAGGATCATGTGATTTCTCTCCTTTAGCCTGTAATATGGTGGATTGCACTGATTGATTTTCAAATACTCAACCAGCCTTGTATCTGTGGAATAAACTCCGCTTGGTTATGGTATGTAATTTTTCTTATATATTGCTGAATTCTATTTGCTAATATTTTGTTAAGGATTTTTGTGCCGGTATTCATGGGGAATGTTGACCTGTGGTTTTCTTCTTGTACTATCTTTGGTTTTGATATCAGGGAACTACTAGCTTCATAAAATGAAACGCAAAGTGTTCCCTCTTCTATTTCCTGAAAGAGAATGTATGGAGATGGTGTTAATTCCTCTTTAAACATTTGGTAGAATTCTCCAGCGAAACCATCTGGATCTGGAGACTTCTTTTTTCGGAGCTTTAAAATTACAAATTCAATTTCCTTAACAGTTGTAGGCATATTCAAATTATCTGGTTCATATTGGGTGAATTGTAGTCATTTGTATTTTTCAAAGAATTGGTCCGTTTTATCTAAGTTGTCAAATGAATGTGTGTTCTCAGTAGCTTTTTAAAATTCTCTTTCCTCCGTTAGTTTCTCTCACATTGAAATGAGATGCTGATTCCTCCACATGCCTTCCTGCCCTGCCTGGGGAAGGCGCATAAATGACAAAAGGCGTGATTCTGTGCCTTAACCCAGAACAGCATCTGGACGCTCAGGCAGAGCCCAGAATGGGGCAGTCGCAACGTAAACGCGCAGAGTTTGGGGGAACCAACTGGCCTTGGGCCTCTCTGAAGTGTCCTGGAACCACAGGGGGCTGGCGGCAGCCTCTACGTCACCTAAGCCTCCCTGGAGAGACCTCAGAGGAAGAAGGAAGAGTCCCTTCCTTAAGTCCAGATCTGGGAAAGCAAAAACGCTGGGGGCTCTGGCTACCACTAGGTGGCGCTCAGAACATACACTTGCTTGCAGAGGCCACCGTGGATCCAAGAACCTCAGTTCAGCCAGGCAGGTGAGTCGGGCATTTTGTTCTTTAAGTGAGGCGCACTTTAGAGTCTAGAACCTGCAAGAACCCCAAAAGCACTGTGCTGGTAGACTTGGAAATACCTTCTCTAACTTCGCTGCAGACAAAGGCGGTAAAGCTTGAGCGGTGGCACTGGCTGGAGGCTGTAGGAGATGGAGAAACAGCCGCTGAGACGAGCGCCACTACCTGAGCCTCCATCTGGGTGGGTCACTACCTGAGCCTCCATCTGGGCGGGTCGCAGCAACGCCAAGCCAGGCCTGGGCAGAGTCCTAAAGAATCTGCCTGGGGGCCACGGTCACCTTCCAGGCCTGGCTCCTCCAAGCCACACACCCACCAGATCCAGCCCACCACAGAGGTGCAGTGATCTCCTCCACCCCATTAAATACACTTTAAGGAAAGAGTCCTCTGTAGTCACTTGGGAAGTCTGAAGTTTGGTCCTGCCTCTGCCACTGACGGTGTGCCGTGGGCGAGACTCATACAGCATCTTTTCTGGATTCAGGACTGAGCCCAAATCCTGACCCCACCACTCACAGCTGCATCTCCTTGGAAAGGTTTGTTAACCTTTGTGACCTGCAGGTGCACATCTGTCCTATGGGGATAATGGAGACACTCATCTCATAGCGTTGTGTGGTATTTTATTTACTTATAGATTTATTTTAGAGACAGGTCTCACCCTGTCCCCCAGGCTGGAGTGCAGTGGCACAATGATAGCGTGCGACTTCTAGGCTGGGTGACGCTTCGGCCTCTGGCCCTCCCTGCCGTCAGTGTGGAGGCTTTCTCTTGAGATGGACTGAAGCAGCCTGGATTGTGGATCCCTGAATGCAGGGCAGCCACCCTGGATTGTCGCCCGCATCCACCTGCTTATATGAGCGGGCAGTGCACTTGTGAAATTTGGGGAATGCTCGACACTGTGGCAGTCTGTCCTAGTCTAAGCAATGCACTAAGTTAACAGAACTGCCCAATCTTTAAGGTCCAAATCAAAACTAGGTTACATGTAGAAGAATTGTACATGCAGCGTGCCCAGGGACTTTGGCATGCCCAAGTGGGTGGGCATTTCCCTCTGCTTCCGTGGCTTCCCCAGTATCTAATACTGGGTAGCCTCTGTGCTTTGGTTTCCTCATCTGTAAAATCAGGAGAATAATGGTGCCTACTTGCTAGGACTGTTGGAGGAATACATGATTTAATGCACTAATATATAAAGGCTTTAAGACGGTGCCTGGCATATGGTAAGTGTGTGTGTTTGTCATCATCATCATCATCTTCTTCATCAGGAGGAAGAGGAACAGAAGCAGGAAGAAGTGTCATTCTAACTTCCACGGTGCAAAGGGGATAATTAATTTGCTCAAGTTTAATAAAGATAAATGCTGGTAATAGCAATCTCATGTTGTCAACTTTAACTTGTGAAGCCAGTGGAAGTTAATTTTAAAAAATCTTACATATTGTCAATGGTTGTTTCTTCCTTTGGGAACATCAAGGTTTTCTCCTCCTCCTCCTCCTCTCTCCCATCCCCTTTGTAGATTTGTGACTGATTAGAAATCTTTCTGGGATGAGTAAGAGAAGCTGGGAAGTAGGAACATAGCCCATAATGAGACTTTAGAAATAAATTTCTATATAATTGATGTAGTTCAGTAATTTCCCAGAGAAACTGGCTTCTCTGCCATGGCATCAGTCGTGTTTTGAGCTGGCGAAAGCAACAATGAATGTGTAAGAACCAGGTGACAACTTCCAAATGCCAGGACACTAGGCTGCTCTGATGTGCTTGTTTAGGGGTGCTGGACTGTCATTTGATAGATCTTTCATTCATTCACCAAATGTTTGCTGAACACCTGCAAAGGGCCAGGCACTGCTCTGGGCAGCTCTGGGGTAGGACTGATTGGTGTGAGGAGACTGCCCGCCCCCCTTTTGTGATTGGTTCAGAGATGGACACGTGACTGAAGCAGCTGAGGAACTGTTTGCTGGAGACTCCTGCAAAGATCTTTCTTCCACAGGACAGGAAAGGAACTGAAAATCGTTTGAGCAGTAGACATGTAAAAATGCCATATGCAATAGATTTTCATCACGGCATTGCCTGCGATAATCAATAACTGGAAGAAATCATAGAATTTTGTTAAGTAAACTGTGGTATCTGAATAAAAAACTGCGTTGCCAGGCACAGTGGCTCACGCCTGCAATCCCAGCACTTCGGGAGGCCAAGGCAGGAGGAAGCCAGGAGTTCGAGACCAGCCTGAGCAATATAGCAGGACCTCTTCTCTACGAAATAATAAAAACAGAAAAATTAACCAGGCACGGTGACACACGCCTGTAGTCCCAGCTACTCGGGAGGCTGAGGCAGGAGGATCTCTTGAGCTCAGGAGCTTGAGGTTGCTGTGAGCTATGATCACACCACACTGCACTCTGGCCCAGGTGACGGTGAGACCTTGTCTCAAAAAAAAAAAAAAAAGCCATACTGTTATTTAAAATAATGCAATGACTATAAAACATGAAGAAAGGATTACATAATTATATTACATAATTATATTAAGAGAAAAAAATTATACCCAAAACTATAAATATGCTATGATTATGACTATGTAAACACTACATGGGTTTACAAGAATTAAAATTAGAAGGCCATTATTAACAAATGGAAGTAATTATTTTGGAAGACTGCTGGGATTATAAATAGTTAAAAATATCATTTGAACTATTTTCCAGTGGGCTCTATATTTTATTTCTTCTAAAGAACCCTCACAGTAATTTCTGAACAGATGAACCAGTCAGTTGTCATTTTCCAGGGTCTTCTTGGTTAGCACATGATTCCTATTTTCCTGGCAGTCACTCCCCAGTCTTGAGGGTTCCAGCCTTCAGATGAAGCCCGTGCTGAGTGTGGCAGAGTGGAGGGACGGAAAGGGACAAGGTCTCTCATGACCTCAGCGGGCTGCTCAGCCGCACTGCTAGACTCCTGGGTGGGCCGACATATTTCCAAATTGTTTCGTCCAGCTGGGACTGGAGTTCCAGTTGAGGCAGAAAGTATCAGAACCCAAACCTTTCCTACAGCGGCCTCCACGTGGCTCATCACATTTTAGTAGCACTACGAAGTCACTGTAGTACCTTTAAAAAGCTGTTGAAAAAGAGCCACTTTGGGGAATGTGGTCTGCAGAAACGGCCATTCCTTACTCTCCCCTCACCCCTGTGTCTCTTGTTCCATCTTTTGCCCATTTTTCCTGTTGTTTTTCCCTAGACCTGTGACTCTCAAACTTTGGTTGCATCAGAATCGTGGGGGGAGGGGAGCACCGTTCTTTAAAATGCAAATTCCCAGGTCTGACGAGCGGTTTAGTCCAGTCCCAGAGTCAGTCTTTGTTATCTGCCTTTTCACTGAGCTCCCTGGGGACCGCACTGCCACCTGATTTGAGCGCCATTATTCAGGTGCAACTCTAGTCCAGGGTGTGCTCCTGGAATCACTGGCAAGGACAGCCCAGCAGGGAGAAAGAGAAGGGACAACTGAATCCGCATCGGGCTCGCTTCTTTCTCCTTCAAATGCATGATCAAGCACACAAGTAGAAAATGCCTTGATGTTCACTTTCAGAGCTATTTGGACAGTGACCTGAACATCCCAAGAGAGAGCTTGGTGAAGACTTACGTGAACCTGATTTGGGTCAAAATGACACAGTCAAGCTGAAAACCATGCCCTTGTGGAATGAGAAATTGAACGTACTTAAAAGATGCATTTGAACAACCGATTGGGATCCTGGTCGAGGTTAATGGGTCTTTACCTTAAAATGAGACAGAGGCGTGGATTTTGATGATTCAACCGTTTTAGCAAGCTTTATTTGCTCTATTTATAATGAGAAGGTAATAATAGTAACATTTCATTGATTCTAAAATGCAATTACCCCTCCCCCCACTCCATTTATTTTTTAGCAGCCGTGTAATTAGGATGTGTTTTATGATCAATGTCTTGTGGTCATTGGCACAAGGTCAAAACACTGTTTGTCATTGCCGACACCTTCGGGTGAGACTGAGAAAGCCCCAGCAACAAAATTTGCAGAATGGGTGTCAGGAGCCTGGGAGAAACCTCGGAGACTGCAGTGTGGCCCCTTTATAAGAAACGCCTCCTTATCGATGCTATTGATGGCAAGAGGGAGGCTTTTTAAATATATATAATTTTTCATTTTTATTATGGACACATAATAGTGGTACATAAGAGAGTGACTTCGGGTTGAAAAATACGAGCATTGACAAGATTAAGCTGAAAATCACTGAGAAGATTTAGACTCTGTGAGAAAGTTTTGGGAAAAACTTAACCAATTTATTTCACTTATATTTTCTTCTTTTGAGTGCCCAAGAGTGACATGTGATATGTCTGAGTAAGTCTTAAAAGGTACTTTCAATAAGTGTTTAAAAATTTAAGAGCTAGGGAAGCATTATATCATAATTTAATTAGCAGCTTTTTCTTTTTTTTCTTAGTGGTACATAAAACAGTGGTGCATGTGACGGGCGTCTTAGAGACGATGAAATGCAGTGACGGATCATACACACGGCACTTCGGACCTGCCAGGCGTCAGTGCTCCATACATGCTTACCCACTCCAATCCTCATTATGGTTAGCCCCATTTTACAGGTAAGGAAACTGAGGCACTCACCAGATGCGGCCACACAGCCCGAGACTGGCAGAGCCAGGTGGGATTCCAGCTGACCCTGGGGCCAGCACAGTATTGATTAGAAAAAAAATGTGCAAATATGTCGCAAAGACGAGGCTGATTGCGTGGCTGGTAAAATGGCAGCAGAGCTCACCTGCATCGAGGCTATTTTTCATCCCGAACACTCCAGAAGGTGCCGCCTCATTTATTGGCGGCGACTCACACCAGAGTGTTTCTCCTGGTTTCTCATTGTGCTCGATGGCGTGGTGAGAAGAGTAGAAACGGAAGAGGTTTGGATTCTCATCTTTTCCCATAACTTATATTGAAATGGGGAGTGACAAGTAATGATGACTTCCACACAGATGTTTGCAGCCTTTGTCGAAGCAAGAGGCAGTCTCTGTTGTCAGGGACTGAATTCAAGGTTGAGTTATTATTCTTTGCAAGTATTAAGTAGACATTCGCAGAAAGGGTAAAATCGTGGATTCGGTGTTTGACCTAACGGGAAAGCCTAGTTCCCAAAGTTACTTTATTTAGCAGATTTTTTTAAAAGCTGAATTAGTGAGGATTTTATTTTATTGCTTTTTACCATATAGGACAAGATTGATATGATGGCAGTGAAAATTGAGGTATCAGTGGCTGGAGTTGATTATGGAGATTGAGTCATTGAAGGCTTAGTTTATTTATAGGTGACAAAAGTCACAGCCTTGGTAATAAAATAGGAACAAAAGAATGTCATCTTCGTTCATGGAAGACGCGCGCGCGCGCACACACACACACACACACACACACACACACAAACATACACACAGATCAGAGACTGTTAAATCCCACCATCTGATACCAGCTTCTTGCTGTCTCTGTAAGAGGATGCCTATGGAATTTCCATGGATAGAAGCCTCAAAGAGGTGCATAGAACTTTCTCCCTGACAGCACTTGTTCCTCTGTGACTTTCCTGCTGTCTGCCAGCTGCCATCTGCCTTCTACGCCCTAATATTTATGAGCATCTGAGTCCTCCAAATACCGTGGAAAGAAATTGCCCTGAATCTGGTATGTAGCCTGCACTTGCTTCAGTTCAGCCCAAAGTTTCTGACATTTCTTTAGCATTGCACTCATTGATTGAAAAAAAAGGTAGAAATTTTTAGAAAAATGTGTAAGTAATTTAGAGCTCTATTTTTGCGTTAAACCCAATGCAGCTATATTACTGAGGAAAATGTAAAATCTAGGTGGATTTTGAAGTGAAAATTAAGACTAGCAGATACATTTCTGGCTCCCTGGTCAGCTTCAGACTAGACCTCTAGGCCTCCAGGGTTGAGTGATCATTTTCGTCTGCCCCAAGTGATACTGGTGTGGAAAAGTTTGAGGGGCTCCATTTTACAAAGAGTTCCCTGAGCTTCTTGGCCAGTGATCAGTAAGCAGAAAAATACACCAGGTTCATTCTGTCCTGGGCTGCCTTCCATTGCTGGCCACCAATTCCCATGGTCTGCCCATTGGTGGGCAGTGTCTTTGGAGTTGAGAATGTTCCCTGTAGTTTTAGCCCAAGAGGCTGATGGAGTGTGGTTTTCAAGGCTAAATTGGAGACCACCCTAGAATTTTCAGGCTGAAATGGAGCCTTTTCTTTTGCCCAATCTCACCTGGTTTTGGTGTAGTAGGAGTTAGGAATGAGTGGTTACAGCTGTGATGGGCTCAATTGGGGAGCCCAGTGAAACCAACAGAATCTATACTTATCTTTGCATAAATGATGGAATATTTGAAACTTTTGGAATAAGCTTTTCCCTATTGTATTGGGCTTCTAAAAGAAGAGAACACATTTCCATGTATTTTAGTATTCATTCATTTAACATTTTTTTTTTTTTTTGCACCACGCCACACATGGGGAATATAGCAGCAAACAAAACAGGTAAAAATTGCTGCCCTCATAGAGCTTACACGCTAAGGTGGGAAGACAGATCATTTAAAAGATGACTAAAATATCTTGAATGTCTGATGGTGATCTATGCTATAAAGAAAAATAAGGGAAGAGAAATGGGAATATGTGAGTTGATAGGTGAGTTGTGATTTTGCAAAGGATGGTCACATGCTACTGAATGGGTGACAATTTGAGCAAGCACCTGAGGATGCTGGATCAGCGGTTTCGAAGGGACAGCCTGTCAGGCTGCCTGAAGGGTCGAATATAGGGTGTGGGAGAAGGAGAAAAATCGAGGATGACTCCAAGGCGTGGCAGGCAGTTTATCACACGGTTCACAGTGATCCCACTGTGATGTCCTTCATTCCCCTGTGTAATTCTTTTCCTCTTGGATCTGGGATGGACCTAGTGACTTGTCTCTAATGAGTATATTGTGACAAAGTTGATGGGCTGTCACTTCTGCGATTAGTTACAGAAGATCGTGACTTTTTTCTTGCTAGCAGGTGCTCTCTGTTGCTTTCGTGGCTTGCACGCTTCAATGAAGCAAGCTGCCTTGTTGAGGGGGCCACATGGCAAGGAACTGAGGGTATCCCCTGGCCAACAGCCAGCGAGGAACTGAGGCCCTCAGTCTAACAACTCATGAAGAACCGAATCTTGGTGATAACCACATGAACTTGGAGTGGGTCCTTCCCAGCTGTGCTGTAAGATGAGATCACAGCACCAGCCAACAGTGTGATTGCAACCTGAGAAAGCCACTAATGCAGAGGAGCCAGCTGAGCTATGTCCAAATTCTTCACCCAAGAAACTGTGAGCCAATGCATGTGTGTTTTAAGCTGTTAAGTTTGGGATGATTTGTTACACAGCAGTATATAACTAATACACAACATTTCTGGCCTGGGCAGCTGAAAGAATAAAATGACCATTTAGGATATCATAGGATGAGTGTAGGTAGAAGTTTGATTTTTGTGGGAAGATTGCAAATTTGATTTTAAATTTATATAATACATATTTATGTTTTTGTGATGATACTTCTCATTAATTTTTCAAATGGTAGTTAGCTGTCTATATATGATCTAAATGCTCTCCCATGAACCACTTTAAAGCATCTTCAAAAATCATATTCTATAATAATTCAAGCTATAATCATTTCTAGAAACCAACACCATCAAATACAACACTAACCCATTAATTCTGATGTCTCACTTTTAGAATGTTTTTATGTTTTTTATAGTTTGCACAAAAGCTAGGAGAAAATTTATCTTTGTACAGCTGTAAGAAAAATATTTTCTGGAGCAACTTGATGATACAAACCATTTAAGATAAGGAATGTTTAATTTTGATCATTTAAGAAGGGCTTATGTTAATGAAGTCATTGACTGTTAGTTCGCCCAGCTTCCTGAGGTTTGGAATTATGATAGCCTAGATGAAGATCAGAAGTGAGGCATGGAACCAAGAGAAATGAAGGAGGTGAGGTCGGCAGGCCAAGGTGATTGGTTAGAAGTAGGAGTTAAGCAAGAGGGGAGTGTGCACATCCTCCCTCATCGTTCTTGCCAAGGGAGGATCATTTTGGTTCTGGCATCAGGTGGCCAATGTGACAAGAACAGCCAGGTCTCAACAACCCTGGAAGTTGAATCTTATTAATTTCAGCCATTCTGATAATTCTGTGGACAGTCCTTGCCCACAACTGGCTTTGCAAAAGAGTATTGCGCAGGAACTTTCCTTTTCTGCCTCTGAACCTTGCTGTCTATGTGCGTTACCTGGGACCAGGGCGGCCAACTTGGGCTGAGATCGAGCCCACAGGCTGGGGGTGGCCAAGTGGAAAGACAGGCGAGCTTGGGTTCTTGATGTTGTGGTTGAACCGCCACATTTACCAATCCTGGAACCACCACATTTGGAGACTTGTTATAGGACGGGGGACATTTTCTAACAGTTTAAGCCATTTTGAGTGGGGTTTTCTGTTAGTTGCGACTAAAAGCATTCTAAGAGAGACAGGAAAATTCTAGAAGCAGTTCCAGTTTTCTGGCTTGGTCAGTGGACCCACTTTCTATAACAGGACATTCAGAGAGAGAAGGTGATGGGGCTGGGGATGTGGGGAGAAATGATGACCTCGGTTCAGGACATGCTGAGTTAGAAGTGCCAGAGGGACACCGGCGAGGACATCTGTTGAGGGGTTGAGGTGCAGGTTTGGAGATGAGGAGCGAGTTCTTGGCAAGAGGTAGAGCCGTGGGAATCCTTGAGTTGCACACGGGGGAGATTGCAACTCAGGATTTGACCTGGGCTTGGATCCAGGCCTGGCTTCTCAATACCTGTGTCACCTGCGGCAGGACACTTCATTTTTTTAAGCTTCCATTTCCTCATCTGTAAAATGGAAATTCTTGCTTTAGTGTTTCCACAGTAGGAATTCTTCTCTTGGTGTGGCAGAGATAATGCTAGATTTCACCAAACCTTGTTTTCCTTTCCTTGGGGGCCTGCGTCCCCCGCTGTTAGGTGGGGTCATATGGATGGATTCCGACTGATGGAATGTGGTTGCCTCTCTTCCCTCCCCGTCAGCTGGATGCAGAGAATCCGGGGCTGGGGTAGGGGTGCCTCTAAGGCTCTAGGGATGATGATTCTTCCAGTGGAAGGAGCCTGGGTCCCTGAGTGGCTTGGCGGAGGACCCCCACGGCCTAATCACCCACACTGGATGTGACATGAGCCAAAAATAACCTTGATCCTGTTGTTTTTATAGCAGCTAGCATTCCTACCCTGCCTCCTTTACCCAGTATTTGCTGATGTCTGGTACACAGGATGATTTATGTGTACCCTAACAGTTTTGAATTTTGATTTGTTACACGTTTGCTTTATAGGTACGCTTTGTCAGTTTGGGCTGCTATATAAAGTACCGTAGGCTGGGTGGCTTAAACAACATTTATTTCTCACAGTTCCGGAAGTCTGAGATCAGACTGCCAGCACGGTTGGGTTCCGGTGAGGGCTCTGTTCCAGGTTGCCGACTGCTGACTTCTTGTAATATTCTCACATGATGGAAAGAGCTAGGAGCTCTCTGAGTCTCTTTTAAAAGTAAGGACACTAACCTATGCGTGGGGGCTCCACCCTCATGACCTAATCACCTCCCAAAGGCCCCACCTCCTAGTATCATCATATTGGAGGTTAGGATTTCAATGTGTGAATTTTGGGGGCACACAAACATTCAGAACACAACAAGGTATCAAATACACACACATACATATAAAACTCCCTCTTCAGTCTTAGGATTTCAGAGTTATTATTCCTTGGGACAAGGATTGGTTGAATTGTCTGAGCTGGTTAAAGAAACATGTCATGTAAATACCAGCAAAGGTGCTGCGTGACAATGGCACTATTTGTGACGGTGGTGCACACGCTGGCTGGCCCAGCGAGGTTGTTGTGAGGCTGAAGTGACGTCATATGTATGTAAAGTGCGTCTTCTGTGCCTGGCCCTTAGTACGTGTAGGATAAACAGTGGTCCTTATCTTGCAGCACGCAAACCTGCAGCGCAGACTTACTGCACCGCATCTGGTCCACTGTTCACTTGCCCGTGGTCCTTCCTTTCTGAAGCTCCCATAGTAGCTCAGGGCCTGGCTCCTATTGGTGGCCCCATAAGTGGAGATTGAGTGTTGACTATCTAGGTGGGGCATAGAGTTCTTCCTGGAATCGCAGATTTGATGTGCTGGACTGTGAGCTGTCTGTCTTACTCGCTGCTGCATCCCCAGCACCCAGCCCAGGACTGGCACATAGTTGACAAGAAATATTTGTTGTGAACACACATATTTATCTGTGTTCCTCTTATAAGCTCCTGCACTGTCCAAACCGGCCTGAGCCTCAGGAACAACACTTCTCAGCTAAAGATGAGGAAAGGAAAGTCTGAAGAAGCAAAGTGACTTCGAAAGGTTGCACAGGTGCAGGAATGCGCAGTGGGGGCCTTTGAAAGTCACGTGGACGTGCAACAGTTCTTCGTCATGCAGGACTGACACGGGCGTTGCAGGACACCCAGGGTCCCTGTCAATGCTCACAAAGCCAGTAGTGTCGCAAGTCATTGTGATCATCGAGGATGCTCTCACAGATCTCCAAGACACCCCGTGGGGACAGGACCCCCCACTGGGAACTGCTGGTCCAACCCAGCCTCCTAAACAGATGAAGAAAACGGATGAGACTCAAGGAAGGAGGGAGACTTGCCCGAATGACAGAGCCAGCGTTTAGATACAATCTCTGGTATTGCATCAGGAACCTTCCTCCGGTCATTGAGAGGAGGCCTTGTTCAGATCACAGAGGCAGCTCCCGGAGGAAGGAGGGTGTGGGCTTGGGCAGGACTTAGCACCCCAAGGCGGTGTGACAAGAGGGGAGCCTTCTCCCCTACAGCTCAGCCCCACCTGGGGGAGGCGGGCAGTATGGGGGAGCGGGAGAGTGTGGGCAGAGATAAATCTGCTTCGAGGCAAAAGCTGGCTCTGACTCCTAATAGAACTGAGACGAGGGTGTGTATTTTAAAGCAAATAAATGTTTCAGGACCAGAGAAGGGAGATGTTAATGGCTCCATTCGAATTCAGTGGAATTTATTTTCCATTAGGGCTCCTTTCTGAGAAACGTGGTTCAATCAAGGTTAGACATGAAAGCAGCACTGTGTCTGGGTGGACACCAAGTCCCCTCCGCCCGCTGCACGCTTCTCAATTAGATCTCCCAGCCTACAGCTGCCCTTTGCTCGTGCGCAGACAGACACGCTCGCTTTTTCTTGGCTTTTTCCATGTTGGATATGATAATCTTTTCAAACTTGTTTTCATGATCAGCACTGAGATGATCAACTAGCCAAGCTCACCTGTGTGCCTGCCACCTCTGCATCCACGGGGTGCCCTTGGGCTGGCAGTGAGACGTCTGCTTGCCCTTTCAAAGGATTATTTCAAACAATGAATGGTGTTTGCAGAAGTGAGCCTGGGAATAGAGATTCCCAGCTCCAGGAATAATTACTTATTTTCTATATTTATTGAAAATGACTACATACAGTATTGCTGTTTTCTCAGAAGAGAAAAATGCGGCAATTATCACAGCTATTTTAATGACTAGCAATTGCCATTTTTTAATTACTAGGGCAAAAAAAATTATTACCCCTTAGATGAGATGGCTCTAGTGTCATGAAGAATGCATTTGCACATTAATACCAGTAACAATGTGTAGAGAATAAATATCAGATGTTTGAGCTTTCTGACATTCCACTCATTTGTTAGGCCTACAACAGAAAGAGCAACTCGGGGTTGAAACAGTTTGTCTCCGGATTCCTCAAATGAGTTAGTTTTCTTCACAGTTGTTTGGGAACCACCTCTCTTAACAAAGGAGACATAGTCCAATAACACATGTTCATTTGTGTCTAATGATGTACTGATAGATGTTTAACAACCAGCTTCCCAGGGGGAAAAAAGCCCTGACACATAACATTGGCCAATTCCTGTGGTGTAAATACTCCCATCAAGGCTGATTTTAAGATGCCTACACATCATGAAATACATATTTGGGGCCAGATGCATGCAGTTGACTCCTGTAAGCTGGTGTGAGCTGGCTCCAACACGTCTCTGGATAGGAATTATATCTTAGCACATTTATTGAGGGCCTACTGTGTGCCAGGCACTGTCCCAGGTGCTGAAGCGATAGACAGCCCTTGCCCCAATGGGGTTTAGATTGAGTAGGAGAGACAACAAACAAACAAGGGAACTAGTAAATATCTACCACAACATCGAGCAGTGGTAACAACTGGAGTAGGAGGGCAGCTTGTCAGAGGGTGCGGAGGGAGCTCTTTTGCGTATAGGGGACAGGAATGGCCTCTCTGAGTGGTGTCATGAGCACTTTAAATGTGGTGAAGAAGTAAGTCCATGAGGATGCCTGGGCAAAGGATATTCTAGGGAGAGGGTAAAACAAGCATCAAACAGATAAGTGGAAGGTGGCAGGAGGCCTAGGGGTTGCTTTTAGTTTCTTTGCTTCTGATGGTACTAAAATCTGGGAAGCCTGGGGGTATCTTCTAAGACAGCAGTCCCCAATCTTTTTGGCACCAGGGACCAGCTTCATGGAAGACAATCCTTCCACAGGGGTGGGGGTGGGGGGTGTCCCCCAATGACCCAAGTGCAGTCAAACCTCTCCACCAATGACGTCTGCACTTGCAGCTGCTCCTCAGTGCCAGCATCACGACCTCCGCTCCACCCCAGATCATGAGGCACCAGGTTTTCACAAGGACGTAACCTAGATCCCTCACATGCTCAGTCTATAGTAGGGTTCCTGCCCCTGTGAGAATCCAGTTCAGCCTCTGATCTGCGGGAGGCAGAGCCCACGTGGTGATGTGAGCGATGCAGAGTGGGGCAAACATAGATGAAGCCTTGCCCAGCCCCCAACAGGCCACGGACGGCACAGGTCCATTCCCACAAGGGTTGGAGATCACCGTTCTAAGGCACAGATGTCTTTCTGGCCGTGCTCCAGTGAAACATCCTTGCCCTAAACTTCATCAAGTCTTGAGACCTGGGAGTGACTCACAACTCTGTGCCTCCGTTTTTTGCGGGATGTGATATCCTCACTTTTATTCTCATGTTGTTTCCTCATAGAGATCGGCTCCTAATCTCATTCCTCTTACATTCAAACTCATGCCCCTGCCTGGAATGACAAGTCCACAGGGAAAGGATTTGTTCACTCCTGACTTCCCATCCCTTAGAACAGTGCTTGGCCCCAGTCAACGCTCAGTAAATATGTATCGATTTCATTAACACAGGAGATGCAAGTGCCGGCTTGTCTCATTAGGACGCCAGTAAGGTCTCACTCGTCTTGTTAGCCCACGTTCTCAGTGCGCCATGTCCCTCTTCCTGCCGGTTTTGTTCACAGCTCAGCACCTATACCCTTGCTTGGTGGGAGGTGCTCAGAAACATTGGTGGAATGATTGACTGCATAGATATTATTTTATTCTAAATTAATTTTATTTTTTTATTTTAAATTACTTCTATTCCTTCTTCATATTACAAATAGGACATTCTATTGATTTTTTAAAAAAGTTGTTTGTGCAGGGGCCAGGCAAGGTGGCTCATTCCTGTAATCCCAACACTTTGGAGTGCTGAGGCAGGAGGATCACTTGAGGCCCGGAGTTCAAGACCAACCTGAGCAAGAGCAAGACCCCATCTCTACAAAAAAATAGAAAAATTAGCTGGGCATGGTGATGTGCTCCTATAGTCCCAGCTACTCGGGGGACTGAGGCAGGAGGATTGCCTAAGCCCAGAAATTGGAAGTTGCAGTGAGCTATGATGACGCCATTGCACCCTAGCCGGGGTGAGAGAGCCTGTCTCAAAAAAAAAAAAATATGTGCGGGAGGTAAAATTATGAAATCTCATTTCAACACAATGAAGGAAGCATTAAAATCTTTTGTTCTGTTAATATAAAGGGGCAATCACATCAAAAGGCATGAGGATAACTGGGCTGGACAAAATGACCCTAAGTTACGTTCCTGTTCCAACAGGCCCCGGGATCACCTTGAGCATCTCTGAAGCTGCAAGAGAACTTGGGCCGTTGGCCGCTGAGGGCAGCCTGGGGACACTGGGAAAGTCGAGGGAAGACTGCTGGTGACTTCAGTGAGACACGTTCAGTATAAAGGCAGGGCTCCCTTTCTGGGCACGTCCAATGCACACAAGCTAGAATGAGGGCGGAGGGACCTTTCAGCTCCTGGGTTTTTAGAATCTGTTCAACGATTCAGAGAGAGAGGGTTAGAAGTGGATTTCTCACTTCATGCCACGTTTGATGTTCAGCACACAAAGAAACTACAAAGCCAGACAGATGACCTGAGAAGCAAGGGTCCTTTCCTTGTGGGAGCAAAGTCTTGTTGGGTTTAAACACGGATCAGTCTGCTCTATGCTAGTAATGAGATTGGGAAATGTATTGACATTGCAGGTGTTTTAAGTGTGAAAATAAAACAGACGGTTCTTTTTATCCATTCATCAGTGACTAGAAAAGTCTCCCAGCTCAAGAGATTTTGTTGTTTTATTTTACTTTTTTTTTTTCCCACGCTGACTTCTCTTGCAAAGAAATTCATGGAAGTACCTAATCTTCAGAAATAGGTACGTGGCAGCTCAGTTTTGAGAAAATTATATTAAGGGTGGTCACAGCAGAAATACCATTGGCTCTGTCCCCCACATTCTGTGGTTGAGGCTGGAATAGCCGGTCACCCCTGTGTTAGAGAAGAGGAATCCAGGCTCAAGGAGGAATAGATTAGCCTGAGACCAGCTTTCTGGGGCTCAAACACAGGCTTTCTGGCTTCAACACTACTGTTATCTTTGACGAGAAGTTGATAGGAGACAGGAACCGTACTGCTTACTGTGTTACTGAGGATTCCCCAAAGAAACAGAACAGACAGGATGTGTGTGTGTATAGAAAGAAAGAAACAGAGGGAGAAATTTTAAGGAATTGGCTGACACAATTGTGGAAGCTCAGCGAGTCCAAAAAAATCTGATGGGGTGGACCAGAAGGCTGGAGACTCAGCGAAGACTTGCAGTCGGAAGTCCACGAGCAGTCTGCTGGCAGAATTTCTTCTTGCTTGGGAGACGTCAGTCTTTGTTTTATTTGGGCTTCAGGCGATTGGATGAAGCCCACTCGCATTATGGACAGCAATCTGCTTTCCTCAAAGTCCACCGATTTAAATGTTCATCAATCTCACCCAAGAAAGGCCTTCACAGAAACATCCAGCAAAATGATTGACCAAATATTTGGGCACCATGGACCAGCCAGGTTGACACATAAAATTCATCATCACACATACCTTAATTTTAAATAATAATAAATGCAAGAGATGTTCAATATAAAATTTGAAAACTGCAAAAAATAATATATACGGAAGAAAAAAAAAAACTTTCAATCTTACCAGGGCCCGTTGGGACATTCCTTACGATTTAATTCTAGGCATACAAACACTATAATATTTTCATACCTCTGAATGGTCTCATTTCACTATGATGTTTTGCAGCCTACTTTTTTCACTTAGCAAGACTATGAATTTTTTTCAGGTTAATAAATTTTCTTCTTCATCCCAATTTTTAATCTTGGCACAGCAGGTATGTCTTATTCTGGCTTCGTAATATCCTTTCTCTTCTTTTTCTGGTAGTAGCATCTGGATTTTCTTTTGGGGACCCCCCCTCCCCCACTCCAGTCCATTTGGTGCTAAATCCTACCTCTTGACTCCACTTTGGCCTAAAACCAAAGTTGTAAATATTAAGAAAGAGACTTCTTTTCTCCAGGTTGTTAGGTTGGTCCACCACAGGTCTGGGACTGCTGGAGGCCATTTTTGTCAACGCTTGAACTTGATCCTAAGGATGAATCCAGAAGGAAGAAAAGCAATGTAGAGAAATGAAGAGAAACAGATTCCTGATTATATTGTCTGAACACTTGGATCCAGCCATGCCTGACGCCACTTACCTATACATTTCCATTATGGAAGATGATAAATTCTCCCTTTTTTCTTAAAGCTGGTACAGCTGGACTCAGTCACTTTTCCCTGAAACAGTTCAGAGTCCGGTGTGACATGGTACCACTCCACCTGGCATGCACCAGTACGTGACTATACCATTTTTTTGTTTTTGTTTTTTTCCCTGATAATTTGCCCACTATGGGCAAGAGGCTGCAAGGAGACTTGGAAATTATTAATACTAAGATGACTAAGACATAGTCCCTGACCTCAAGAAGTCTGTGACCCAGTAATTGGGCCAAGTGCATTTTAATCACCTACAAGTATGTAAATTCCAACAGCTTATGAGGATCAAGACAGGCTTCTAAGAGGCATAAGCACTTGGCATTGACCTTGAAACCAGGGAGAAATAATTTCAAATTCCCTTCCTTGGCCTAAAAGGCCCTAAATGGCCTAGTCCTGGCCACAGTTTTAATGTGCGTAGGAATCACCTGGGATCTTATGAAAATGCAGATTCGGATGCAGTCCGTCTGAGGTGGGGCCAAGATCCCGCAGTGCAGTGAGCGGCACTGCCAGGGCCCGGGCTGCTCTGTGAGCGGCGGGTCCGGCCTCATCTCACCTTCCTGGCCACTCTGCTCAGGCTCACGGGCTCCTGTGGTCCTCCCAGCACCCACAGCTCCGGGCTGCCTCCAGGCCTGCACACCTGCCGGAATGTTCTTCTCTCACCTCCCTATCCTGGAATTCTCTCCCATCTCAGACAGGCCATGGGTGACCCCCCATTCCTCATGGGCCTTCCCCAGCACTATTCTCAACCCATTCACAT
>CAUYSK010023702.1:0-12124 GCA_963575035.1 Avahi laniger | reverse complement strand
ATGTGGAAACAACCCAAGTGCCCGTCAATCCATGAGTGGATTATTAAAATTTGGTATATGTTTACAATGGAATATTACTCAATCATAAGAAACGACAGTGATCTAGCACCTCTTATACTTTCCTGGACTAAACTTAGGCCCATCATCCAAAGTGAGGCATCACAAGAGCAGAAGGATGGGATCCATTTGTACTCGCCATCAAACTGGTACTAACTGATCAACACTAGGGTGATCACATGGCAGAAACACTCTCTAGGGATTAGGGGGATGGGAAGGCAAACCTACAACTAAAGGACACAGGAGCACTAACGGGAAGGAAGGGCATGCCTTTAACCTGCATTTGGGTGAGACAAAGACATAAAGTGTAACTATAATGTTTGTACCCTCACAATACCCTGGAAAAAAAAAGCGCAAGGATGGACATATTTGAAACTCGGACTTAGGGTGGGAGAGGGGCCAAGAGCAACATACGTAACCTAAACATCTGTACCCCCATAGTAGCTTACAAGGACAAACATTTCTTTTCACCCTCATAGATTTGTAGCTTGACTGATTTGTCTGGGGCAGGTTGGGTTCATTTGGGCAACACTGCTTCCTGAAGTGGGATGGCTGAATTTGGAAGCAGGTTGGGCTCGAGTCTGTTCCATGTGTTTCTCATCATCCTGGTTTCCCCAACGTGCGCCTGTCTCATTGTGAATATCAGGAGTGTAGGCTTCAGCCAAGATATGCCTCTGCTCCAGTCACGCTAGCTAATGATCCATTGACCTAAGCAAGTCACATGGTTCAACCCCAAGTCAGTGGGGAAGGGAAGTATATCTTCCCGAAGGGACGAGGGATGGGAGTAAAGATTTGACAAATGATGATCTAATCCATCACAGTTGGATTCCAAATGCTCATGAGTTAGGTAGACCAATTTAATCAATATCATCCAATATCAAAAGAAGTTCCCTCCAGGCCTCTGGACAACCAAACCCTTAGGAATGTGGCTGATTGGATGAGGACAGGTTCAATTCTCTCTCAAGATCTTTTCCTGCAGACTAAGTTGAAAGAAACTAGCCCTCTGGCAGAAAGGCTGCATTTGGAATTCCAAATAAAGAAAGCTAGAGCTTAGGGTAATGCACAGTGAAGCAAATGCCAACTCCAGATTCTTATTACCATTGAAAGGGATGACACCTTCAATATATCTCAAATGAAACTTTCCTTTCAAATTTGATGAGGGCTGATATATGCATATAATGTATTTGATGCAATAGAATGTTTTATATACAGTGGACCAAAAGGAAGTTTAAAACCAAAGAGAGGAGAGCTCATATGAGCACAGTGAATTCAAGGGGACACCTTAACCTGATTTGTCAAAACAAGTTTGTAAAAGTAGTTCATAAGGAATAACGTCAGGGATAGAGATGAAAGAGTGCTATGGTGTAGGGAAGTCAGAAAAAATGGTGTCTAACCCCAGATCTACAATTAAACTGCCAGATTTTAACTGAATTGCTATTTTCTCAGCCTCAATAGTTTTATCTTGAGAGTGGTCAACAGTTGAGATTGAATTCCTAAATCTGCTCTTATACTCTGTGTAATGTGGGGCACTTTCATACTCTGTTTCCTCATCTGAAAATAAGTACCTACTCATTTTATAATAAGTACCTAGCATTTTATGAGAATAAATATGTAAAACATTTAAAATAGAGCCTACCAGAGAATAATCTCTCATTAAACATTAGTTTTTATTGATGTCAGCAGCGTTATCATCATAACACATTATAAACGGATTTGCTTCATGGGGGTTCGTTCTTTAGATTACAAAGTTTGACGGTTTCATAAAAGGTCTGCAAACACATTGATCATTAAAGAGGCGGTATCCATGCCATCTCCCTTTGATATTGGGCAGGCCTTTGTGACTGCCTGGGGTAAGAGAACATTGTAGAAGCTCTGGCTGACTGCTGAGGGTAGGTTAGAAAAGGTACACAGCTTCTTCTGGTTTCTCTCTGGGAGTCTTTGGGTGCTACGTAAGAAGCCCAGTGATTTGGGGGCCACTGTGTAGTAAGACCACACACCGTGACCCCATGCAGAGTGAGAGATGCTCAAAATGTTCCAGGTCTTCCAGCCCAGACCCAGACACGGAGTAAAGAAGCCTTCAAGATCCCCCAGTCCCAGCCAGCACCTCACTGCAACTTCACGGCAGATTCTGTACAAGAACTGCTTAGCTGAGCCTAGCCAAGCCCCAGATTCAGGGCAAAATCAGCAGCGTTTATTGTTTTTAGTCACTGTTTTTCCATAATTTGTTATACACCAATAGATAACCAGATCACAGTGATTCTTTGCAGGTAGCTTAGTGGCTAGCCTGGTGGAAGGAAAGAGCCAAGGCAGGCAGAAAGGAAAGGGTTCTCGCACAAGAGGAAACTGAAGCTCAGAGAGGTTAAACATTTTCCCAGGCCACAGAGCTAAAAAACAGTGAAGATAGAACTTAAATCCAACATTCAATGACTGATTTCATATCTGTGCTCTTTTCTTAGAGACATCAAGGGTGATATTATCTCTCCTTAATTATACAAAGTGGGTGTATGTATATGCCAAACACTCAAGTCTCCTACCTCTTCTTTAAAAGGGCAGAGAAGAAAATCACATGAGATAGAACATGCATCATTTGTAAACTGAAAGTGCTACCATGTAGTCTGCAAAAAAAGGTAAATCTGATAGAAAAAAGTATATTGAACCAAGCATTGAACTCTACAGTGTTGACAGAGATAGTGGCTACATGGAGAGAAATGTAGGACTGAAACCAACTGGGAAGAAGAATGGATTCATGGAGTATAACATATCCTAATTGGTGCTTTATGTTTCACTAGAGATTGTATGTTGTTTCTAATACACCATGGGAAAACTTGCCATTGTGACTCATGGCCTCGCGACAGTTTCGTTGCGATTTTCCGTGTCTCGACACCTCTAACATACCTATTTATTTATTGAAGTGACATAAATTCTAGGTCTACACATGATTGAAAGTAGCTCACACCAGTAGCCAGGGCTCTCAGCCCCTCAAAGCCTGACCCTGACCACGAAGACCACTTCATGACCATACTGGACATAGCTGTGATTTCTAAAGAACCCAGTGATCTCCCCTAGTGGCTGGTAGATCTTAAGGGGCAAAGCAAGGGCCGTAATTCCTATTCCTATTCCTGGATTCTTCTACAGTGCCTATGAGGCCAGATGTGACGGTTAGTACTGACCATATTTTTATTCTTTAATTTTTATTTAGAAATATTTTCAAACTTACATAAAAGTTGCAAGAATGATAAAGAAAACTTATATACTCTTTCATCAATTTGTAACATTTGGCCACATTTTCTAACACATTCTCCTTATCTATGTATGTGTGTATGTATGTATGTAAACACTCACGTATTTGTACATATTTGTATCTATATATTTCTAATTTTTTTTCTGAATTGAATGTAATTGCCTCTCTTTATCCCTTTATTCTTCAGTGTATGTTTCCTAGAAACAAGGACATTCTGTTACATAAACACAGTCAAGTTACCAAATCAGAAACTTAAACACTGATATACTATATTAATCTTCTATGTTACAAATACTTCACTTGTCTCAATAATGTAATAGTGTTCTTCTTAGCATTTTTTCCCCATTATGAGATCCAATCCAGGATTGCAAATTGGTTTTAGATGCCATGTTTCTTCATTTTCTTTTACTCTGAAAAAGTTTCTTGGCCTGTTTTTATGACATTGTCATTTTGTAAAAATATAGGCTCATTAATTTTCAATATTTGCTTCTCATTTTTACTTTGTTTCCAATGTTTCCTCATGATAAGATGATGGTTAAGCATCCCTGACCTGAATATTCAGGTACACAGGTATTCTCAGCACCACCATGTCCAGAGGCTCATGGTGTGCTGTGGCCTTCGTTGATGTTATTGATGACAACAGAGTCAAGATGTTGCTGGATTTCTTCACTGGATACATAACATTTTTTCTTTTCAATTAAAACATGATTTTTGGGGAGATACTTTAGTATTACTGGCTTTTGAGTACATGATTAAGGATCAACTCCCCTCCCCCCACACACACACCATCTACCTAAAGGTCTCCATTCTAGAAGCTTCCACATTCTACAACTGATCTTAGGGATGCAAGATGAGCTTCACGAATGAAAAATTGGGCACTGCTTGATATAGGAAGCCTCTTTGTCCCGGTAAGACCAAGACTTTTCTACTTCCTTGCTCCCCTATCTAGAGAAACCAGGGGTGAGGGAAACCCCAGGAGGACCTTATCACAGCCCTCTTGCACCAAGACATCTGGCAGCCTGGCCTGGGGAAACTGATCTTCTGCCTCCTTAGGTAGCACCATCAAGAAAATGTTATCGAAAGGAACCAAATGGAGTAGAACTTAAAATTATAATAAAAACAACACAAATAACTTGCTGGATCGTCTCCAGAGAAGAATGGGGTTGACAGAAGAATAGAATAAACTTGAGGACACATCAATAGAATTTACCTAATTTAAATGAGAGTTAAAAGGCTGAAAAAATAAATGAACAGAATCTTGAGTTACCTGTGTGACAATAACAAAAGATTCAACATTTATATTTCAGAGTCCCAGCGGGAGAGGAGAAAGAGAGTGACGCTGAAAAGCTTTAGAAATCATGGCTGAACACTTCCCAAATTTGACAAAAGGCAGAAACTTACGGATAAAGAAGCTGAACTGATACAAAAAAGGGTAAATGCAAAGAAACACATCCAGAGACACAGCAATAAAACTTCTGAAAATGAGAGACAAAGGAAAAAATCTTGAAAGCAGGCAGGGAGAAGGGGTGCATTACCTCTAGGGAATATCGGTTCATATGGCAGTAAATTTTTCATTGAAACCATAGAGGCCAGAAAGACAATACTGTCTAGTGCTGCAAGAAGAGAACTGCCAATTGCGAATTCTATATTTAGTAAAATTGCCCCATGGGAGTAAAGGGGAAATAGAAACTTTCTCAGATGAAGAAAAACAAAAAAAATAAGTTGTTGGTAGATCGACTGTGAAAGGAAGTTCTTCAAATAGGTAATGATAAAAGAAGGAATCTTGAAGCATCAGGAAAGAAGAAGCAAGAGATAGAGTAGAAATACAGGTACATAAAATAGCGTATCATTTTTTTCATAAGTTTCATAAATCATATCTAATGATTAAACAAAAATTATAACTGTCTGATACCCAAAATAATGATATTTAAAAGTAGAGAAGATAAAGGGATCTAAATGGAAGTGAGGTCTCCAAGCTTCACTCAAAGTGGCAAAATGTTAGTTCTAGTAGATTTTGACAAGTCATGTACGTATACTGTAATACCCAGAACAACCATTATAAAATATACAAATATATACACTCAAAAACACTATAAATAAATCAAGATGGAATCCTAAAAAATGTTTAAGTTAACCCAAAGGAATACAAAAAGAGAAACAAAAGAGCAAGTACCTTAGAAAACAAATAGAAACAAATAATAAAATGCCAGAATGTGGCACTAACATATCAATTATTCTAAACATATTGGGCTAAATATGCCAATTAAAAGATAGAGACTGGTACAGAAAATAAAAAAATATGACCCACTTATATGCTGCTTAAAAGAAATTTCCTTCAAATTCAACTACATAGATAGGTTGCAAGAAAAAAGGATGGAAAAAGATATACCATGCAAACATTATTTAAATGATGATAAAAAATCAGATATAGTATCGGCTATAACAATATCAGATAAAGTGCACTACAGAGCAAAGACAATTACTAGAGAGAAAAAAGTTAAAATAATGAAAAAAGGGATTAATCTACCAATAAGACACAATGATCTTAAATGTGTACCCATGAAAACACAGACCCTCAAAATACATGAAACAAAATATGACAGAGCTGAAAAGAGTAATAGACAAATCCACAATTACAGTTGAATCCACAATTCACCGCTCCCTGCTCAGAAACTGGTTAAACAACTAGACAGAAAATCAGCAAGCATATAGAAGATATGGACAACATAGTCAGCCAACAGGATCTGATATAACATAGAATGCTCCACCTAATAAGAGTGTGATGAGAACTAAAGAAAGGCAGATGCCCCTAAAAAAATTAAGAGAAAAGTACACATTTTTTCAAGTGCCCATAGAACATTTATCAAGATAACATATATTCTCAGCCACAAACCAACCTCAACAAATTTAAAAAACTGAAACCATACAGAGTGCTCTATAGTAGCAATGGAATGAAACAAGAAATCAAAAATAAAAAGAAAAATCACTAAATGTGTAGCAATTAAACAGAAAATTTCTAAAGAATTAATGAGTTGAAGAGGATATTTCAAAAGAAATTTTAAGATACCATAGAAATGAAACAAACATGACATGTCAAAATTTGCAGGATGTACAAGAAGCATTGCTGAAAGAGAAATTTATAACATTAAATGCTTACATTAAAAAGTACTCAAAATAATAACCTAAGCTTCTGTCTCAAGAAATGGAAAAAAGAAGAGTAGAATAAATCCACAGCATGCAGAAGAAAGGAAATATTAAGATCAAAAATCATTGAAATTAAAAGTAGGGAATGTATAGAGAAAACCAATGACACAAAAAGTTGACTTTTAACAAAATCAATGAAATTGATAAACTTCTAGCGAAACTGATAAAAAACAGAGGACACAAATCACCAACATCAGAAATTAAATAGGATATATTACTATAGATCCTGCACTCACTAAAAAGATAAGTGAATATGACCCACAACTTTATATTCACAAATGCAGCAACTTAAAAAAAATAAACTGATTCCTTGAAAACCACAGACTACCTAAACTCAATCAAAACGAAGTAGACAATCTGAGTAGTCCTAGAACCATCAAATAAATTAAATCTGTAATTTAAAAGCTCCCCAAAACAAAACCATCAGGGCAAGTTGGCTTCATGGGAGAATTCTATTGAACATATAAGAATTAATACCAATTTTACCTAGGAAATACGAGAGGGAGAAACATTCCCCATTTCATTTAATGAAGTCAGTATTACTCTGATACCAAACCCCAGCAAAGACAGTGCATACAATGATAACCACAGACCAATATCTCTTATTAGCTTAGATGCAAAATCCTCAACAAATATTATCAAATGAAATCCCAAAACATATAAAAACAATTACATCACATGATCATGTAGGATTTATTCTAGGTGTGAAAGGCTGGTTCAACATTAGAAAATCAATCAATCAATGTAATCCCCTATGTCAATAAGCCGAAGAAGAAGAATCATAGGATTCCACTGTCACTGCCTGGTGCTAGGGTCCTTGTCATGTGGACCAGAGCAACTCAAGAGACTTTCTGGAAAAGGGGTATATTCCTTTAAATATGTACTAGAGTCTGTGTGAGAAGCTGCTTCTCATTCAGGCATTTACTAGATACTTACCATGTGCTAAGCACTGTATCTGGTATTATTGTGCTTTATATTATTTAATCCTTACTATTATCTTTACTTTTCAAATGAAGAAAGCTACTCAAAGAAGAGAAAATGATTTACCCAAGGTCATACAACTATCGTGTAGAGGAGCTGCTGCCTAACTCCACCTCCCAGTGTCTCCTGGTGACTGGAAGCAGGCCTTTACACAATCTGGTAATTTTAAAACTCAAAGGACGTGTAGCATTTAAGAGGTCCACCTCCCTCACCTTGTCCATGAGAGGTAGAAGGAGTTCCATGGTATCCCTCCTGGGAGCCCAGGGCAATGCCATAAACACAAAATAAACAAACATTTTATGCAAACTACAGACCAGAGAAACTCTAACTTTTAAAGGCCAAAGTCCTATTAGCCTCACTATATATTATATATTCTATCTAAATCATTTTCTTTAATGTTTTATCATAAAAACACAAATATAAGAGCAAGATAAATCAAAACATGTAGAAAAATTCATCCAGAGTTTCAACAGGCATTCTTTTAATTTTTACATATTTCTTCCCATTCCTGGTTTACCTGCATATGTTAGTTTTACAAAATTATTCACTCAGTCATTTGATACATTTTAACTGAATACCTAATTAAGCTAAAAAATTTGCTGGCCTTTGGTGATACCATGAAAAGGAAAAATAGACAGGCTCTACCCTCATGAAGCTGAGATAGTGATGCATTGATTTTTATTATTATATCATAGAAATGTTTCTACTTGTCCACATATTATATTTTAAGCCATCAAAACACATTCCATTCAGGTAAAACATAATTAGCTTGCTTATTTTTAATGTAAAATGTTTGAATTCTTTTCATATTTTTATTATTTTAGATAATAATACAATGTTTTTGCTTGTTTTTCTTTTGTTTTAGATTATTTCTTTACCTTAGGCTCCAAGGAGTGAGCCTGTAAAGTCACAAAAGTATGAATATCTTTATGGCATTTAAACATATTGCCAAATTTATTTCTGAAATATCTGTCTATACTTTGTACAGCTACCAGGAAGATACATAAGTTTTACCACATATGTAGCAAATTTGGGTATTACTGCAATTTTCAAAAACTTTTTAATAGGATGTTTTCAGACATAAAGAAAAATAGAGAGATAGTCTAATGGATTCCCAAGTGTAAGACATTCAACTTTAACAATTATTAATAGCATACTTTGAACTATTTCTTATATTGAGGGGTATTGAAGGGACGCACCTTTTTTTTTTTCACTCAAAACACAATAAATATGCTGCTACAAGTGATATTTCAACATTATAGTTTCAGGCTAAGACAGATGCAATCATTTACTCAACAAGCCATCTAGTCAGAGAATTTCACGTGGAGATAATTTGAATTGTATGACATTTTTGGATGAATTCAAATGTTTCTTTGCTTATGTATGTCTATGGGGAGGGTTCAACAGGGAGAATCTTCTGTGCCTCTTCAGTTCATTGCATATTTGTTCTACTTCCACCTGTATCAGAGTGCTCTGCATGTAGCCTGTATTTTGCCCTAAAGCCTATGGATTTTGTGCTATAACTATATTTTTAAGTGAAGTTTAAGTGCAAGATAACTATGAGACCCAAAAGGTAGAAACAGTGGGAAAGAAAATGGTTCATAAAAAAAGAAAAAAAAATGAATATACTAAATTTTCATTGTATCCTATGTATAACTTTCATATATTGAATTTCAAATGGCAGCTTATTAGTTATATAAACTTTTTTTTTTGTTCATTTGGTATCTTTTTCTGTTATAATTATATAATTGAAAATCTTTGATTGGGATGGATTTCAGCAAATATTTTGCCATATTTTATCTATTAATGTTATAGGGTGTGTGTGTGTGTGTGTGTGTGTGTGTATATATATATGAACTAATATTATAGGGCATATATTAGTATTATACTCCACTATTATAGGAAATATAATATTATAAATTGTTACATATTACTTATATTATTCATAATATCTTGTGTGTAGCCTATATTTAGCCCTAAAGCCTATATACTCTGTGCTATAACTTTAAGTGAAGCTTAAACCCAAAAAAGCTGTGATCCCAACATATGAATATATGAAGAGCATATATTCATAATATATATAATATCTAACAAATTAATCAGTTTTTAATATTATATTATAGAAATATTATACACACACAATTCTGGTTGGTACTATCATGCATCCATGTATTCCGCATAAAAAATCTGGCTGAATCACAGAACAATACACAGCAAGCTACACTGTCACCTGAAGCATCAACCTTATAGACATATGTCATGTTTACCATGGCTTACAATGCAGGGTGGGAGAGCCAGTGTTTTAAAACTGACAAAGCTGGGTCCAACTCCTGACTCTGCCTATTAGCTAGTAAGTACCAGTGAGTGATTTAAATTAGTTCTCTGAGCTACACTTGTAAAATGGGAATAACAACATGTACATCAAAAGTTTGTTGTGGAAACTAAATTAGACTATGTAAAGTGGTTTATAATTGATATTCAACAGATGGCGATAGTGGTGGAGGGGGAGGAAAAGGATAATATTTTCTAGTTCACAACCAGAATCTTTCTTAAAAAATGAAAAAGAATAGAAAATACTTTTCTTACAGTGTGTATGTGTGTGTTTGGGTTTTGTTGTAAAATGTATTTCTTTTAGACCACAGTCAGATAAGTTTTTAAAAATAGATATCTGTGGAAGCATTTTAACACTGTAAGGATGGTGGTAGTTCCTCCTTCATAGAGTGGGTGTTAAATGACTTTAAGCAGGTAAAGTACTCAAAGCAACACCTGCAGAGAGCAAGCAATTGGAAAGGGCTAAAAATTAATTATTACTAGTTGTTTAGACATTGTTAGTATTAGTGAAATCTGTCACTCTGTTACCCTCTATGTCAGAAGTATTACTTGATACACACTCTAACTCCATGGTCCACTGGGTAATGCCTTCTTCCAAAGAAAAAATAAAGACCTTTCTAGATCAGTGGTTTCCAGAATGTGGAGTAACAACAAACAATGGGGAGGGGAGTCTGAAATAAAACAAGCAACTTTTTATTTTGCCAAAAACATTGTCTTAGTCCATTTAATGTTGCTATAAGAGAATACGTGAGGCTGGATAATTTATAAAAAAAAATGAAAGAAGAGATTTCTTTGGCTCATGATTCTGGAGGTTGGGAAGTCCAAGAAACACAGTGCCAGCATCTGCTCACCTTTGGGTGAGGTCATCGTGCTGCCTCACAACATGGTGGAAGAGCAGAGTGTGAAGCAGGCACGTGCAGAGAGACCAAACATGAAAGATGGCTTTGCCATAGAACAACCCACTTGCTCTGCAGAAACTAATCCAGTCCCCTGAGAGAGAACTCACTTACTCTCATTGATCCCTTCATAACAGTGGATCCATCATGACTCAAACACCTCTTAAAAGCACCAACTCCTTCCTAACACCATCACATTTAGGACCAAGCCTCAACATGAATCTTGATGGGGACAAACCATTTTCAAACCATAGCATTCTGCCCCTGACCCCCTAAAACTGATTCTCTTCTCACAATGCAAAATGCAATTATTCCAATCTAATAGTCCCAAAAGTCCTAACTCATTAAAGCACCAACTCAACAGTTCGAAGTCCAGCCGTGAGCCCATGAAATGAAAAATAATTTATCTACTTCCAAAATACCATAGCAAGGCAGTCATATGGTAAATATTCCCATTCCATAAAGGATATATAGGTAGAAAGAAAGGAGTAACGGACCCAAAGAAAGTCCAAAACCCAGCAGGGCAGACATTAAATCTTAAGGTTCCAGAAGAATCTTTCCCTCTATGTGCCACGTTCTGTGCACATTGTGCAGGGTGGGCCCCCAAGACACCAGGATGCTCACTCCTACAGCTTTGTTGGGTGTAGCCCATGTGACTGCTTGCCAGGGTTGGAGCTGCACACCAATGCCTGTGGCTTTATCAGGCTGATGTTGCATGCTGCTAGTGGCTCTACAATTCTGAGGTCTTGGGGCTGAAGCAATCAGAATGACCTGGATGTAGGGAGTGGCACCCAGAAATGGCCTGGGCAGCAAGCTCATGGAGAGCTGGCCTGTTCCCTGAAAGTATTCTGCCATCCTAGACCTCTGGGCCTTTTTCCTATTGCCCTGACACCCCCTTTTATCCATACTAATCTCTTCAGCAAGTGATCACTGAGCTATAACCCCCAGCATTCTCTCCCAAACATGCCTTTTGCTATTTACGTGGTCACACTACAAATTTTGCAAATGTTTCCACTCTTCTTTCCTTTTAATTATAAATTGTGTCTTTAAATTATTCATTTGCTCCTGAATCTCATCACAAGCAGCCAAAGGTAACCACATAGCTCCTTCTATATTTTGCTTAGAAATTTCCTCTGCCAGGAATGCTAGTTCATCACTCTAAAGTTCTGCCTTCCATAAATTCCCAGGGCACGGACACCATGGTGCCATGTTTTATAAAGTTCTATAACAAGGGTGTCTTTTACTTCGCTTCCCAATAAGATTATTTCTCATTTTCATCTGAGACCTCATCAGAATGGCCTTTACTGTCCATATTTCTATCAGCATTTTGGTCACCATCACTTAGCCAATCTCTAAGAAGTTGCAAACTGTCCTAATATTCTTATCTTCTAAGACCTCACAAGAATTGAGGCTT
>CAUYSK010023701.1:0-10100 GCA_963575035.1 Avahi laniger | reverse complement strand
CCACAACCAGGTGTGTCCCCCAGGGTCTTTGGTCTCTCTCCCCTCTGATTTGGTCCCTGGGTCTCTTGCTCTCCCTGGTCCCCCAGGTGTCTCTTTCGCTGTCACTCCCAGGCACTGCGAGCCTTTCTCCGTCTCTCCATCTCTCTGTCCCTGAGGGTCCCTCTTGCATTGCGCCTCTTCTGCGTGCGTGTCTCCACCCAGCCCCATCTCTCCAGAACCCGGAGGCCCTCCTGCCCTCTCACCCCCAGCTTCCTCTTGATGATGGGGGAGCCCTCAGGCGTGGGCGGCTCCGCCGGCGTCGTGTCCCCCATGTCCCCAAGACCGCCAGCCCCTTCGGGCCGGAAAGGGCCCCCGTCGGACACGGACACAGCCCCGTCGGGGCCTCCGGGCCCGGCGTCGTGCACCGCCACCTCCTCGTCACCTGCGCCCTCCGCGTCGTCGCCTGCACCCTCGCCCGCGCCCTCGCCGTCCGCGTCACCGCCCGGCCCCTCCGGCTGCTCGCCGTGCACCTCGTCGCTGGTGGGGTCGGGCATGCCCGCCAGGAGCTCGGTCACTGTCACCTTCTTGGCGCCCTCCACGAGACCGCCGCCGAAGAGCGAGCCCCAGAGCAGGCGCAGCGCGCCCTTCGCCGCCCCGGCGCCCGCGGCCCCCGCGCGCGTCACGGCCGCCCAGAGCAGCGCGGCCGTCGCGGTGGCCGCCTCCCGCGCCGTCAGCCGCCGCAGCCGCCGCACGCGCCGCCGCAGGCTGCGGTAGCTGAGGCAGCGCAGGGCCTGGCCCGCGGCCGCCACCGCGCGCGCTGTCAGCCCCGCCGCCGCCACGCCCGCGGCGCCCTCTGGCCCCGCCGCGCCCTCCTCCGCGCCCTCGGCGCCCGCCTCGCCCGCGCCCGCGCCCTCGTCCTCGTCCGTCTCGGGCTCGCCCTCGGGCTCCGAGATCTGCGCGGCGATCTGCATCTCGAAGATGGTGTCCTCGCAGAAGCTCACGAACAGCTCCATCTTCTCGGACTCGCCGCCCTCGTTCACCACGTCGAAGATGAACTGGCGCTTGGACTCCTTCACCTGCAGCGCGGGGCCGAGGGGACAGGATGGGGGCGCCGTCAGCGGGGGCTTGGGACAGCAGCGACCACAGCAGCGGCGTCTGCCAGTGTTCACCGTCGCAGGCGCTGTCCCGAACGCGCTGTTGCTTTTATTATTAATAGCAAACCTGCAGAGCGCTCGCTGCAGGTACTCTCGTAAGTGCTTCGGTAAGGCCAGCCCTGTACCAAGCAGGTACATTTAACTCATAAGACTCACTTAATCCTCACAACCACCCTAGGAAACGGAGGCTCAGAAAGTTGCACGCCCAGGTGACACAGATGAGGTAGCAGATGTAGGATTCGAACTCACAAGCTGTTTTTAACTTCTTTGAGAGAACCACCACAGTGATTGAAGGCAAAGGTTCTGCAGCCAGCTTGTCTGGGTTCCATTCCGTTTCTGCCACTAGGTAGCTGAGTGATTTTGATTTAACTGTCTGGGCCTCCGTTTCCCCCTCTGTAAAATGGGTACAATAGTTGCAACCTTATAACCCTGTTACAGGGTTGGTGTGAGGGTTAAATGACACTTAGTCAATGCTGAGTGATTAGAACACCCTGGCACCTAATAAATGCCGTATAGTGTTTGCTATTGTTGTACTGTCCCTCGAGTGTTCCAGGCCCACATGGCGCCTGAAGGGCAGGGGGAAGTGGGAATGGGCAGGGGCGAGCAGGAGGAAGTGGGTGTTTGGAGAAATAACACTATGGGAAAGAGCCTGCACGTGGGGCGTTGTGAGGGGTGGCATGGGGGAGGGGCCGGGCTCCCACAGCCTGCACTTGGAGTGGGCGTGGAGGCCATGGTGAACGGGGGCTTCCTGCTCATGCAGCATGCGCAGACGTCCTGAGTGCAAGGATGGTGCAACCATGTGTGGGACAGGCGGGCGGTGAGTGTGCAGTGGTGGCCAAGGGACGTAGGTAAGTGTGCAAGAGCACCAGGGACTGAGGGAGGGATGGGGTGAGGGATGGGGGGGTGGCAGAAGTGCGTGGCCGTGCAAGGCTCAGAGTGCACAGTGGCCGTGGGCGCGGGGCAGGCATGAGAGGGCCTGGCCCACATGGGAAGGGGAGGCGTGTAAGTGCGGGCGAGGCCGGCACGCAATGAGGCCGGCGGGAGTGTGCAGGGGGAGCCAGGAGCCAGTGTAACAGGGTCTAGAACATGAGGACAGGGCTGTGTGTGGGACTTGGGCCTGTGTGCATGAGCCAGGTGTCCCTTGAGGACAGATACGAGGGGCCCAGTAGTTAAGGAAGCGATGGGCGTGCAGGCCTCATGGGCTGAGTGTGAGACAAGGGTGTGCAGAGCACGTGGGAGGAGTGTCAGGTGCCTGGGGGTGTCTGAGACACACGAGGGAAGCGTGAGAGCGAGGCCATGCCCGGGGTCTGAGGGGGAGGGAGTGCAGGGCCGAGTGCGGCCTGCGCGGAACGGGGATGGGACCTGCCGGCTAGGTGTGTGAGGCGGCTGGGGCGTGCCGGGGCCACATGAGTGTAGTCATGGGGCAAGTCAGAGTGTGAGGGGCGTTCGAGCATCTGTGGGCACAGATAGGGCACGTCATGCTAAGGAGGAGACCTGGGCTGCCGAGGACACAAGACGGCTCCCGTGGGCGAGTCCGAGAGGGTGGCCCCAGTGAGCGTGGTGGTCATAGCCGTGCTTGGGCCACAGCGAGGGCATGTGGGAGGTGAATGAATGAGGCACGCCAGGGCTCTGGAGGGCACATTGGCATCTTCAGGGCGAGAGCGCAAGGGGTGTGCACCCATGTGTGGGCCGAGAATAAGTGGGGTATGCATCGTGGGCTAGGATTTCAAAAGGCATTTGGGGGCACATGGGGTGACTGGTGAGGGGTCGGCCAGCATGCCAGGGCACCCCAGAGCCCCCAAGGTGAGTGTGCAAGAGTGGGCATGGGCAGGTCAGAGCAGACGTGCAAGGCACACACAAACCCACGCGGGGTCCAAGCGTGCAAGGAGCAAGCACCCGCATGCCGGAAGCCCCAGGAGGCGAGCAGGCCCGCGCGCGGGTCCCCTGACCTGGGGCATCTCCCACTGGGTGCGGTTGGTCTCCGAGATCTCGAAGTAGATACGCTCGATGCGGCGCGAGGAGCCCATGATCTCGATGCGGCCCAGGTAGGGCCGGAAGTACTCGAGGATGCTCTCGGCCAGCTCCAGGAAGGTGCGCAGGCGCGGGTCGTGCGGCACGTGCTCCGACAGGTTGGTCAGCAGCACCGCCACGTTGAAGCCGATCTCACGCGCCGGCTCCTGGAAGCGGTTGGCGAACTCCTCGCAGTTGATCATCTCGTTCTCATCCGCTTCGGAGCACGAAAGCAGGAACTGGATTTCCGGACCGCTGAACTGCTTCTGGCTGTCCATGGCCTGGGGGTGGGCAGGGGAGGTCAGTGGGTGGGGGGCCTTGCACGTCTGCTCTTTCATACACACGGAAAAGTCCAGAATCACATAGCCAGCACCCAAGGCTGACACCCAGCAAGATGGCACAGGTGAGGTTGTACCAGCCATTAAAATCCTGAGATATGCACTTCAACAAAGCCTAGCCACCGTCCGCTGTAAGATACACCCCCACTGTAAGATACACCCCATTTTCAGAGATGGTAAGTGGGAAAAATGTGCCCCCAAGAACCGATGAACCTGAGCTCACATAACTGGTAAAAAGATGCTGCTCCAAACTCTCCAAGTTCGATCCCAGAGTAGCTCTCCGGGCTCTGGTCACCCTCCCCCCACCTCCGCCTCACCCTCGCCCTTGATGGCACCCACAGTCTGGCGCAGACTCTCGTAGCCCTCTGGCTTCAGGGGACCCATCCATCTGGGAGCAGGGAGGAGAACACAGTTGTTGCATTTATCTCCCTGCTTCCTCCCCCTCCTGGGGTGTCCCTCACTTAAAGGCCGGTCCCTGCAGCCCTGTCTGCACAGCTCCCCCAGACTAGCTCCCTAAAGCCGGGAGGTGGAAACAGCTTCCAGCACGGTTAACCCCAGAGGACTGCCAGACCCCCGCCCAAAGCTTTATCACCGGTCCCTTTATAAAACTCTCCTTGACTGATTCAGTTTGCATGTGCTGTTTCCTGCTGGGATCCCCACTGATAAATGCCACCGCCCCAGCCACTCCCCCCCATTTCAAGCAACTAAATAATTGACACCTGACAGAGTAGCGGCCTCTGAATGTCAACTGGGTACAGCCACTCATCCCCCAGAACGAACAAGGGCTCATGGTGACATATTTCTTAACGCTATGTTTTTAAGGAACTAAAACGTTACAGGCAGGGTTGGAGCCTTCTGTGTGCTCTGCCTTGGCCCCATTCCCCCACCCTCCCTGGAGGTGAGGTGACCACTATCCTGGAGTCTGTGTATAACCTTCCAAACACGCGACAATACTTCTACTACCTATATCCAGTCACTGGCCACAAAAAAGTGTATAGTACCCCATGCATATTTTTAAACTTAGAGAATTGATGTTATAATCATGTAATTGAAACTTGCTTTATTCACTCTGCTGTATGTTTGCAAGATCTATCCATGTTGAGAAATACGGATCAAATGAATTCATTTTCACTGCTGTGTAGTATTCCTGTTCCATAACCGTGACACTCTTCATCTGTTCTCCTGATGGTGAACATTTAGGTTGTTTCCCTTCTTCTTTTTCTTTTTTTTTACTTTACAGACAGCACTTTCATTGAACATTCTTATGCTAATCTTCTATGCGATTTTTAAATATTTTTCTTTTTTAAAAAAATTAAGGAACGTATCTGAGGATCATCCTATTCACTTTTGCAAGAGGTTTTCTAGGGCCGTTTTTCAAATGTTCTTGACTGCATTTGCAGTAAGAATGAATTTTACAATGTGACTAAAAAAAAAAAAAAGTTTCACAACACAATTCTGACTTCTGCTGTGCAACACACTCCATAATGTTCTATTTTATTTTTAAAGCTGCTGATCATGACTTACTAAATTAATGTCATCACCTCCAGATGCGCTGCAATATGCAGTGTGAGAAGCGTTGCTCTGGCGGATGAACAGAAGCACAGTTTTCTGGCTCTAAAAAGTGCTTTGTAAAAAGCCAAGAACTTTGCAAAATGCTTTCTAAATGAGTAACATGCTTTGCAAATCATGAAGGGCTCTAGAAACCACAGAGACATAATCACACAGGAACTCCTCACCTTCTACCCTCGCTCCACCGACCTGCCTCCCCCTGTATGATGAGCAGTGTGACACTGTGTCTCTCAAAAGACCACCCCTTCTCAGGGGCCTGGGACCCTGCCTCCTCCATTCGCTCCTGGACTCCGCTCTTGTGATTTGCTGATCTCTTTGTCATCATCGATTTGCACATCCCTGCTTCCAGGATTTTTTTTTTAATATCAAAATTGATTTATTAGGCCGGGCGTGGTGGCTCACGCCTGTAAGCCTAGCACTCTGGGAGGCCGAGGTGGGTGGATCACTCAAGGTCAGGAGTTCGAGACCAGCCTGAGCAAGAGCGAGACCCCCATCTCTGCCAAAAAAAAAATAGAAAGAAATTATCTGGACAACTAAAAATATATATATAGAAAAAATTGCCGGGCATGGTGGCGCATGCCTGTAGTCCCAGCTACTTGGGAGGCTGAGGCAGTAGGATCGCTTGAGCCCAGGAGTTTGAGGTTGCTGTGAGCTAGACACCATGGCGCTCACTCTAGCCAGGGCAACAAAGCAAGACTCTGTCTCAAAAAAAAAAAAAATTGATTTGTTAGAATATAGTTATTTCTTCACACTAGTAAATCAAAAACCAAGACTCAGATTTTATATATATGTAAAACGCAATGCAATTATTGAACTTGGTCTTCTGGACAAGAATGCCAAGTTAGTCTCTCTTCCTAAAAAGTGATTACAATCTGAGGACACTTCATATTTGCCTCTTTTGCCAGCTCCGAATCTGCCACATCTGAATGTCCCCATCTCATCAGAAACTTCACCTCTCCACTGCTGTCTGTGGCACCCATTATTCTTCCAGGATCGAGACCTCTGGCAACGCCCCTTGGTTTGTCAACAGCCTCTTTTCTTCTTTGATTTGCTATCATCGGATTCACTGTCAGCTAAAGATTTTCTTTTTGTGCCATCTTTTCCTTTACCAGCTTTCTGAGACTTAAGAAATGCTCCGATTAACTGTGGCCAGTCTGAAGTTTCTTCAGGTTCCCGAGTATTGTCAGCATCTGAGTCCCTCCCGCTGCAGGAAATGCTTCACTCTCCTATTCGCTACACGTCGGTCCAGTATTTTTTCCACCTCACGTTCTTCAGGCTCTGCTTCTTCTTTTTGCTCTTCCCATTCCATTTCTTCCCCATTTTTTGCAATGTAGTTTTATTGAAGGCCATTTTTTAATTGCAGACTTGAAGAGCTATTTATTATTCACGGCATCTCAGCTGCTCCGGGTCTCGGGTCTACAATGTCTCCGTTTCTTTTTGAGACAGGGTCTTGCTCTGTCTTCTGGGCTACAGCGCAGTGGCATCATCATAGCTCACAGCAACCTCAAACTCCTGGGCTCCAGCGATCCTCCTGCCTCAGCCTCCCAAGTAGCCAGGACTACAGGCATGCGCCACCATGCCCGGCTAAGTTTTCTATTTTTTTTTTTTGTAGACATGGAGTCTCGATCTTGCTCAGGCTGGTCTCAAATACCTCGCCTCAAGTGATCCTCCCACCTCGGCCTCCCAAAATGCTAAGATTATAGGTATCAGCCACTACTCCAGGCCACATCCCCTTCTTTTGAAATACCTTCTTCTCTGACTATTGTCAATTTCTTTTCCTGGGGTATCCTACTCTTCCAGGCTTCTAATGGTTGGGAGTGGCCCCAGGCCTGGGATTTTCACCCCCTTCCTGAGCTATGCGTGTTCCCTGGAGACATCCCTGAGGCCCCAGGCTCCCAATGCCATCCCACACCAGTGACTGTCACGTCTACATTCCCAGCTCTGACTGTTGCCCCAGAACTGAGACTCCCGCAGCTGTGGCCCTACCTGGAAACCACAGGATACTTTTTAAATGTCTGCCTCTTTGTGGACATCTGCCCCGAAATGAAAATGGCCCAAACTGAACTTTTGATTTCGAAACCTCTCCTCCCACAGTCTGGACGACTAATCTCAGGATTAGCGACACCGCCCACCCAGGGGCTTAAGCTAAAACCTTTGAGTCATCCTTGATTCTTCTCTTTTGTCACCACCCACATCTGACCCAGCGATAAGTCTGTCAGCTCAGCTTTCGGGACAGATCCGGGCCCACCCACTTCTGCCCCCCATGGCCCCAACCCTAGTCCTGTCCTCCACTGTCTCCACCTGGACCATCACGGCAGCCTCCTCCCCCGGCCTCCCTGCTCCCCCGCTGTCCCACACGCCACAGGGGGAGGAACCCGTGAACACCTACTTGAGGCCACGGCCCTCCCCTGTGCAGAACCCTCCTTTCCTTCCCCCTCATTTGGGTTAAAAGTCCCAGTCCTTCCTGCAGCCAACCAGGCCCTGTACGTCTGCCCCTTCGCCGCTCAGACTTCCTTTCCCCCGTCCTCAACCAGCCGCACTGGCCTCCTTTCCGTCCCTCTTGTTCCCATCGTTCAGCCGTTGCGCTTGCTTTTGCCTGGGACGCCCCACCGCCTGTTTGACAGGGTACCTTTCAACTCTCAGCCTCAATGTCCCTTCGTCCAAAAGGCCTTCCTCAACCAGTCCCCTTCCAGGGCTCACTCCTCCCTGCTCACTCTCACGCCACCCTGTTCGTTTCCTTCAGACCACAGGTTGTGACCCGCAATCTGCCCCTGCCCACCGGACTGTCAGCTCCGAGGGTGGGGACTGCTGCACCTTCAGGTCTAGGACAGTGCCTGACACACACTAGGTGCTCATACACCTTTGTGCAAGAACGAAACGTCCTGAAAACTGAGAAGAATTTTGAACTTTGTTATACTTTTTGAAAATTAAGAGATCATTAAAAAAAAAAAACAAAACCTAGGCCGGGCACAGTGGCTCACGCCTGTAATCCTAGCACTCTGGGAGGCCGAGGCGGGCGGATTGTTTGAGCTCAAGAGTTTGAGACCAGCCTGAGCAAGAGCGAGACCCCGTCTCTACCAAAAATAGAAAGAAATTAATTGGACAGCTAAAAATATATAGAAAAAATTAGCCGGGCCTGGTGGCGCATGCCTGTAGTCCCAGCTACCTGGGAGGCTGAGGCAGTAGGATCGCTTGAGCCCAGGAGTCTGAGGTTGCTGTGAGCTAGGCTAACGCCACGGCACTCACTCTAGCCAGGGCAACAAAGTGAGTCTCTGTCTCAAAAAAACAAACAAATAAACAAACAAACAAAAAAACAAAACCTGAACATGCCTTTTAAACCATAAAGGAACTGAAAAGCTTGTTGTAAAATACAAAGATTTGTTTGGAAACCATATGATGCTTTGTAAATGTTCAAACATTTAGAAAGGAGAATATCACCACTTGCAATCTCTCACGAACTAACGTGTCTGGGCGTTGAATGGCAGCGGCTGCTGACATCACAAAAAGAGAAAAGGGCACCGCATAGGAAAAGTCTGTCCAAAAAAAACTCCATACACCCGAAACCTGAATCTGATGGAACTTCTAGACCTGTGTTCTAGTTGATAGGAAACATGGGGGACAGAGGAACACACAAAGAGACACAAGGGTGCACCAGCCAGATTTAGACTGTGGGAAACTCTGCGGCTAGGACAGCACTATCCAATGACAGACTTAGTGAGAAAAAAGAATAGAAAATGTCTAATTAATTTTTTATATTGATCACATGTTGAAATAATATTGTTGATATACAAGTTCATATACATGTTTCCTCTTACTTTTTAAAAAATGTGACTACTAGAAATTTTTAAATTATACTCGTTATTCATATTGTATTTCTGTTGGGCAGTCTTCAGTAGATAAATTGCAAGAAAAAAAGTGATGGAGGGGAAGTGATAGATTAAAGGAGATTTAAAGAAATATAAATATAAATTAATTGCAAAGAGTGGGCCTTGTTTGGATCATGGTTCAAAGAAACTGCAAAAATCATGTATGACAGTGATGGAAATTTGAATACTGATCAAATAGGTGATGATTTAAAGACTTGTGTGTACTTTTTGTTTTACTTTTATTGTTTTTTTGTTTTTGGGTTTTTTTTTTTTTGGTTAGGAGTGATAATGACATTGTGGTGTTTTTCGTTTTTGTTTTTGTTTTTGTGAGATGAGGTCTCACTCTTTCACCCAGGCTGGAGTGCAGTGGCCTCATCACAGCTCACAGCAACCTCAGACTCCTGAGCTCAAGCAATCCTCCTGCCTCAGCCTCCCAGGTAGCTGGGACTATAGGTGCGTACCACCGTGCCTGGCTAATTTTTCTATTTTTTGTAGAGATGAGGCCTTGCTTTTGCTCAGGCTGGTTTTGAACTCCTGAGCTCAAGCGATCCTCCTGCCTCAGCCTCTCAGAGTGCTAGGATTTCAAGCATGAACTCTCATGCCCAGCCAACATCGTGGTTTTTCAAATAAAAGGAAAGCCTTTTAAGATCACACATATTTTATGGTACCATTTATATGAAGTGTCCAGAATAGGCAAATCTACAGAGACAGAAAACAGATTAATGATTCCTAGGGGCTGGGGTGGGGGAAATGGGAAATGCTAAAGAGTGTGGGGTTTCTTTTTTGGGGTGATTAAAATGTTCTAAAATTGGATTGCAGTGATGGTTGCACAATTCTGTGAATGCATTAAAAACAATTGAATGGTACATTTTAAATGGGTAAATTTTATGGTATGTAAATGATATCTCAATAAAGATGCTTTAAAAAGGAAGTCTTTTAATTAAGAGACACATAGAAAAATATTTGCAGATAGGAAAAAAATAAAGAAAAACTCAAGACAGTTTAGTAAACAGGAACAAATTAATAGCCTAAAATGTGGTTTCTTTTTTTTTTTTTTTTTTTGAGACAGAGTCTCACTCTCTTGCCTGGAGCAAGTGCCGTGGCGTCAGCCTAGCTCACAGCAACCTCAAACTCCTGGACTCAAGCAATCCTACTGTCTCAGCCTCCCAAGTAGCTGGGACTAC
>CAUYSK010023700.1:0-41238 GCA_963575035.1 Avahi laniger | reverse complement strand
GCCTGCAAGAGGAGCCCCCAGAATAAAACCAAAGAAGAGAAAGACAGTGAGTTAGATTCCCGATGCTATGAGCGCCTGGATCCAGCTATGCCTGAAGCTGTCCCGAAGTTACGCAAACACCACGTTTTCTTTTCATTCCTTAAACTGCTCTGAGATTAAGTCCTGCCACTTACTCGATAAATAGGGAGGATTTCTGCCCAGCAAAAAACAGCGTTGGGGGAATCTTCCCCAGATACCTCCCGTTTTCTGGCCACTGGCAATGTGCCAGGCACCTAATTCTCTGCGTGGTCCTTAGGGCTCTGAAGTCAGCAGCACAATTCTCCCTCTGGGATGGATGAAGAGACGAAGATTCCAAGGGCCAGAGAGAGCTGTCTGGCGGAAGGCCCAGGCTGGCGGCTGCACACCGCATGGCATTCAGAGAGGGTCTAGGCTGTACCTTGGAAGAGGGACCAACCGCTGTCCCTGGCCTGCGATCGCTTACCTGCCGGCCCGTTGCAGCTTCGCTCTGTGATGCTAATTTTCTTCACCACGTGGAAGTTGCCGGTGGATGCGGTGGACACTGGGCACATCGGCTCCACCACCTCGTGGCTGCGGAACACGGGCGCGCTCTCTGCGCCGCCGCCGGGTGTCGCCAGGGCCCGCAGCCCGGCCCCGTAAGGCTCTAGACTCTGGGCCCGCTGTGCGGGGGCCCCGGCGGCTGTGCTGGCCGCCACCTCCACCTCCCGTGGCGCTGCCACCACTCGGACGGTGTCCACGCGGACCGGGCTGTCCGGCGGTGGCCGGGCCTGGGTCTCGGGGTCGGCCTGGCGGGCCTGCGCCGCCTGCAGCTCCCGGAGCGCTTTCTCCAGCTGGGTCTCCAGCACGGCGACCTTGGCGGCGAGTGCCGCCTCCCCGTCGGGCACGCCCAAGTCCCGCTCCCGGACCCAGGTGCCCACGCTCCGGGTCTCGCGCGTCGCCCGGTCCTCGGGGGGCTCGGGGAGGTCCAGGCAGAGCTCGCCGCGGCCCCGGGGGTGGCCCAGGAACTTCTGGCTCTTCAGCTGCACCGCGAGCTGCCGCTTCTCCTCCTGCAGCACCGACAGCTTCACCTGCAGCACCGGGATCAGCCTCACCTGCTCCTCCAGCTGCCGCAGCTTCCGCAGGGCGCCCGCCATCTGCTCCCGCACGTGCGCCAGGTGCCCCGCGCTGGGCGCCACCGGCGTGGACAGTCCCGAGCCCCGCGGCGTCGGCGGCGGCAGCCCCACGCCCACCAGGGAGCCCGTGGAGCCGGCTGCGCTGGGCGTCAGGGAGCCCAGGCCCGAGGGCGCGGCCGCCTGGTCCTCGAGGCGGCGACGGGCGTCCAGCAGCGTGCGCTCCACGCGGGCATTGAAGCCGGCGCGGGCCTCCAGCGCGCCGCACTGCGGGTGGAGGCCGCGGCCGCAGTAGGAGTGGGCCGAGTGGCGGCTGTCCCCGCTGGCGCTGGAGCACAGCGACTCGGTGGACGTCCACCAGGAGGCGGCGCCACGCGGCAGCGAGCCCAGGCGGGGACGGCGCTGCACGGCCACGCGCCGCAGAGTGTGTCCCTTCTCGATGTCGTCCACGTACTTGAGGAAGTCCAGGTCCAGGCGGTAGCCGTAGGGCGTCTCCACCGAGTAGGGCGGGTCGGGCTCCTTGGCAGCGAAGGCGGGCGGGGAAGCCGGGCCGGGGGTCCCTGGGGTGGGAGAAACACCGGCAGCTCCGAAAACTATGGTCCCCTTCTCGGGACAAGGACCGATGCCTGGGGAGTCCCGGTTTATCTGCCCAGCAGACGCTCGACTGTCCTCCAATGTCAGACCCCCGGGGCTGTGCCTCCGCCATCAGACCCCAGCGCTGGGCTGTGTCCTATCCCCGAACCCCCCAGAACAGGGCCCTCTTCCCCCGGAGACCCCTGACCTGGGAAGGGGGCTGGCACGTGCAGAACTTGGGCCATCCTCTTGCGGCCTTGGAAGTCCTTGGAAGTCACCCGGGGGATGCGGTCAGACTGCCTGCAGCACCGGCTGAGGCTTACCTGGGAAGACAGGACCGTGCAGCCGGCAGTCAGGAGGACTCTGCAGGGGGAGGGCAGACGAGGCCAACCCCTGCACGGCTGCCCCCCAGGGCCCCCCCAAGGCCTGGGACCCTCTCATAGGCGCACACCCGGCCCGGCCACGCTCGGAAAGGGGTGGAGGTGGGGGGGCACCCTGAGGCCGGGAACAAAGAAACCAGACCTGACGGCCTGTGCGCACATCTGCCCGGCCCCTGGACAGGCTCCAGCTGTTCCGCAGCCCTGCCTCCACATGGCCCCTGGGCCGGGGGGCCCCAAGCCTGACAGGCCCCACCCTTCCTGCACCCCCTCGCCTCGGCCCAGGCCCAGAGCTGGCCACAGGGAAAGAAGGGGGCGGGGGCGCTAATGGGTGCAGGGGGGCCAGCCTTTCTGCAAGGGTCGGAGGAGACAGAGACACGGGGGACAAAGAGAGACACAGCAGGGGGTAGGGGACCCCAGGTGACCCCGAAGCAGAGCGCCCAGTCAGGCGAGACCTGGGGTGGGGGGTAGAGAAAGTCGGGGAGGCAGCAAGGAGTGAAGCCTTTCCCCTTTATGGAAACAATTTTCTCTAAAAATAAACAATTTCACTGCCGGACTACACAGAACTTCCTGCCCCCCCAGGATGTGTCCGGGCTTGGGGCTGAGCCACCCAGGAAGTCACGGTGGGGGGGGGAGGAAGTAAGGGGGGCGCCTGGAGGCTGCAAAAGGCAGGGACAATCAGGGCCTCTCACTAAGCCCCTCTTAGTCCTGGAGGTTGGCCAGGGTCCTTCTGTCCCCAGTATAACCCGTCTGAACTTGGCCAGTCCTTTCTGCTGTCTAACCCGCAGCCATCATGCTGCAGAGGCCCCGGCTCATCCCACCACCAGAGCAGACCCTTTCCAACCTCTGGGTACCTGGGAGGATGGGCCAGGTGGGGCACCTGCTGGGCATGAAGGCAGGGCTGGGGCTCCAGGGGCAGCGAGCTTGTCCTTGTCCTTCTTGTCACGTCCTGTCCTGCTTAGTACCTTGCTTTAGTCTCTCTCCAAGTCTCTTTGTGTCTCTCCACGTCTCTGTCTCTCTCCCTGTCTCTCCACGTTTCTGTCCTCACTTCTCTGACTTTCAAACACCTGGAACACACGGTCACCAACTGTAGGAAATTTGGGGTGTCCATCTGCCTGGTGGCTCCCCCACTGAACAACAGGAAGTCGATCAAAAACAGTTTCTGGGCACCTAAGAGAGATCTAGAGGCAGGAAGCAGGGCTGGAATAGTCTGGGAAAGGGAGGGAGTGTGTGTAGAGGTGGAGGGGAGAGCAAATGGGCACAGAAAGCTAAGTGACTTGCCCAGGGTCACTAGGACCGCGGGGAAGTGGCCGGACCTGGACTTGAACCTAACCCTGCCCACCAAGCCACCACCCCACACGCTACACCACTCTACCCATTGCCCAGACGTGCAGATTGAGGTCTGAGGGTCCCCAGTCATTTGATCGCCGTCCATGTGGACCATGGAGTCCGGGCGAGGAGAGAAAGGAAATAAAGGGGTGTGTGGCGGGGGTGGGGTGTCTGCGGCTGAGGCCCCCCTCTCACCATGGGACCTCTAGGGGGAGGGGAGGAGGGAGGCAACACACGACTGAGAGATGGAGACACAGGAGATCCAAGAGGGGACAGGTTGGGGACGCAGGGAACGGGCGCGGGTCTGCCCAGAGCCCGCCCCCTCCCCCCGCCACCACGGCTGGGACATCTCCGGGGTCTTCCCTCCCGTCTCCCCGCCGCAAACTCGGGCCGAGAAGGACACCGCCCGTGCAGGGGGCGGGGCCTGCGGGGTCCCCGGCTAATGGCAAACAGCTGCGTCTCCCCACGCCGGCCCAGCCGCCAAGCCCAGGCCCGGCCGGACGCGCGGCCGCCTTCCCGCCGCCGGGGGCCTGCTCGGGCCGGGCCGAGGAGGAGGGCGACGGGGACGGGGCAGGAGGGGAGGACAGAGGCACAGATGGGGACGAACATGGGGACAGCAGCAGAGGAGAGGCAGGAGGGGGGCGAAGGGCAGGGCACGAGGAACGGATGCAGGAACCGGGTCAAAGACGGGGAGGGCGCAGCGACGCGGGGACCGAGGCGCTCCGAGTCCGGAAAGTTTGGACGCAGACGGTGGGGTTGGAGGCGGCGCGAGGCCCGCGAGGTCCTTCGTGCCCCGGGGTTGGGGTTGGCGCAGGGGCAGGGAGCCACACTCGCAACCCCGATCAGGACTCGAACCCCGACCCAGTCCCGGGGTCCTACTCGCCTGGCGCGCTCCGGCCACCGCTGTCCCTGCGTCCCGCCGCCCGTGCGTCCTGCGCGCGCCGCAGCCACCCGGCCGCCCGGCCCTCGGCGGTAGCCCCGCCCCCTCCGGCCAGCCCCGCCCCCTCCAGCCGCCCAGGCGCCCGCAGCGGCGGTGGGGGGCGGGGATGCAGAGTGGGGGTTGGGGGGACAGGATCTCACCTGGCGGGCAGGTGAGAATGCGCGCGCCGGGGTGTCCTGCGTCGCTGCCCCCCCCCAGCATGTCCCGGGAGCAGAGTCTCCCCCGACTACAGGCCTCCCCCACCCGCTGCAGCTGGGTAGCTGCGGGGGTTGGGGGGAGCGGACTGGCTCGGCGGTGGCGGGAGGGGCGGGGCTGGCCGGGGCCCAGCTCCGGGAGGGCGGGTGGCGGGAGGTCACCCCTCCCCCTGGCAGCCCAGGGCTGGAAGCGGCCCAGCGCTCTCGGGTACGTGGTGGTGTGACCGCCGCGGGGAGGGGGTTGTAGCTCCAGCAGGAGGCGGCACCGGAGCCTGCAGTCCAGCCAGACCTGCCGCTCTGTGTGCCTCAGTTTCCCCGTCTGTAAACGAGGATTATCCTGTTGCCTAAAGCTTAGGCAGTGAAATGCAGGCATGCAACGATTTGTGTACGGCCTCATCTGCTAGAATGTCAGCTCCCTGAGGGCAGGAATTTGTGTGTCTCTTGTCACCACTGTGCCTCTGGCACCCGGTGTTCTGTGTCTCAGTCCACAGCATGTGGATGTAGAGGAACGGACTGTGAGCACGTGACCGTGACGCAGCCCTAGTGACCACACCGCACTGCTCGGGTTGCTTATAAAAACCATTTTAAATTAACGAAGGTAGGGGGAGCGTCAGTGCACACAGACCGGAACAGACAGAGGGACGGAGGGCCCAGCCCCGGGTGCAGTGTGGTCACCCCACCGCCGAGTGCGCAGTGGGGAGAGTCCCAGCAAGGCACAGGCAGCCGAGGCCCGGGTGCTGGTCCCCCGGGTGTGGCTTCAGGCCCTGCCGGCTCAGAGGTCTGCCTTCCGGAAACTTGCTCTGTTCAAAGAGTTCCTGGAGGAGGAATGGGGGGGCGTGGTCAGCACGGCCATGGCCCTCCTTTGCTATAGCACTCTCCGGCCTCCTCCCCCCCCCTCCTTCTGCTCCTCCTCTTCCTCCGGGGATCCTTCCAGGGTCTCTCCTGCCCCTTCCACCTGCCGTGGGATTTGCAAATTCTTAGAATCTACCACGAGAGGTCCGAATCATCCCCAATTTACAGACGCGGAGACTGAGGCTCGGAAAGATGAATTCACGTGTCTGCCTTTGTCCGCCAGGATGACATATTCAGATGCTTGTGCAAAGCCTAAGCCACACGCACGCGTACGTGTACAACAGCCCGTCCTGTACCTGTTCTGGCCTGCCTCGACTTGCCCATTCTGATCTCTGGGGCGGGGGTGCCAGGTCAAGGCACCTGAGGCTGGCCGGGGTTGGCGCCAGCAGCTGGGGCAGGCGCTGGGTGAGCAGGGGCTGCAGGGCCTCTCGCAGGCGGCAGTAGTTGCGCTCCAGCTCGCGGTGGTACTCCTTCTGGTCCGGCCCGATCAGGGCCTTGTTCTTCCGCAGCGCATCTTCACACCTGGGGACCGGAGGCGCTCGGGAGAGAAAGCAAGATCGGCCGTGGGGGGCTCCCAGAAGGTGGGGTGAGGCATGCAGGGAGACCTGCAGTGGGGCTCAGGTGAACTGAGGAGCCACGTGGGGGTCAGACGGGGACAGGGGAGCCAGCGGCAATCAGGTGGACAGACAGCCCCAGCGGGGTTTCGGGCCCACCTCTTGCAGAAGTCCTTGAAGCACAGCCGCAGCTTGTTGTGATGGCGGAAGAGTTTGGGGTCTTCCGGGATCTCTGCCAGAAACACCTGGGCCACCTCCAGGGGACCCTACGGGGTGAGAGGGATGCGTGAGCATGTCCACTTGGCACCTGGAGTCCCCCTGCACCCACCCCCGCGCCAGCCGTGCCTGGTTCACGGTGGGCCCCACGGAGCCCTGCAACACCATCTGCAGCATCTTGGCGTCGGGCGGGTCCTGCTCCGTGGCGAAGGCCAGCTCTCGTGTCTTCTTCTGCATGTCCTCGATGGCCACTTCAACGGGCGTCAACACTGTCTGCGGGGGCAGGGAGGAGGGCGTGCACTCACGAGGGCCTGACCCCACGCCTGCCCTGGGTAGCTCTGACCCTGCTGGGGGCGGGAGGGGGTTGTCCAAGAGGCTGGGCAATGAATAGAGTCTGGAGGCTTCCGGGCACCTGGCTCTGAGGGGGTCTTGGCTCAGCTGCCGTTGTCTGACTTGGGGGGCTATGGTCTGGTTGGAGCCTCGCCTCGGGCCTGCTGGGTCTGGTGCCCTGGGGCATCTACATCTGGGGTCTCCAGGCCTCCCTGGGTCTGGAGGTACGGGTTTGAGCCTAGAGATTGGAACGTGGGGTTCCCGTATCTCCCCAAGCTGGTTCTGGGGTATGTGGGCCAATTCCTGGAACGGGGGTCCCCACGTCTCTCCTCCCCGGGTCTGATGTCCCCTGCCTTCCCCCATCCCCTGCCCACCTCCTCGCGGTGGCACACGCGGATGCGCGTCTTGATGTAGGGGAAGGCGTGGCTGGTGCTGAGCAGCGTCTTGCGCTTGTGCTGCTCGTGCAGCTCGCCGTGTGCGCGGCCGTCGGGCGTGAAGGGCGTGCAGAACAGGAAGGCGCGCAGCCCGTAGTTGCGGTCGAAGTAGGTCACCCGGTCCTTGAGCTCGTAGGTGTCGAAGTACGGTTCGACGTATGTGATCTGGATGTAGGCCTGGGGCGCGGGGCCAGGGCTGAGGGTCCCAGGCCCCAGCACACACCCGCCCGGCCCCCGGCCCTGGTGAAAAAGGGGTCTGGGCCTCCCTGGGTCTGGGGGCTTCAAGTCTGGGATCCCCAGGTCTGCCCGTGTCGGGATGTCTGGGAATCCCCTGAGAAAGAGGATTTGGAGTTTCCCAGAGAACTAGGATTCGAGGGTCCCCAGGAAATAGTACTTGGGGTCTCTTCGAATACAGGGTTGCAGGAAAATGGTCGGAAGACCCACCTTTTGGGGGTCGAGCTTGGACTTGTCCACAGGGTTAGAGTCTTTGATAATCTCCACCACGTCGTCCCCGAACCTCTCCGTGTAGAACTCCTGGGGACACGGGGCTGACTCGGGGCCACCCAGGCGCACGCAGCAGCCCTCACCCCAGTCCCGGGACAGCCCCATCCCCACCCCCCCCCACCGCAGGGACGTGCCTCTAGCCGGTGCGAGATCTCCGCCAGCTTGGTGATCGAGGGCTCTTTGTACACGAATTCCTGCTCGTCCAGGTCGCCAAAGCGGGCGCCGTAGAAGCCCACGCGGAAATAGGTCCCGAACATGCGCTGGGGCTGTGAGGAGGGGTGTGGTCGCCTGGGAGGTCCCCTCTGGGGGTCTCCCTGCCTCAGAGATAGGTGGCCTTGGGCCCCATAGGGCAGGATGCAGAGAGACATCCGGTGAGATGAGGGTGGGCAAGAGGTGGACAAAGGGGACTCCTGAGAACATCAGGACTGGGGGGTGAGGACCCCGAGAACATGGGGTCATGGGTGCAGGCAGGGGACCCTGAGAGCATCAAGGCGTGGCTCCCAATATGAAATCAGGACTGGGGCTGTACTGCTCACAGGTATGTCCCTAATGCATACTTGACCGGGTATACAGCAGGTGCCAAATAAATGCTTGAACGACCGAGGGAAGGTACGGCTGTCTCTTGCTCTGGGACAGAAGCTCTGGCTCCCTTGTTCCAGGGCATTCCCTCCCCCGCCTCCAGCCCTAAGTTTGGAAGAAGAAACCCCCTCCGCCCCATAGAAACCGCCCCCCTCGACCGGAAAGGAAGTGGGGTGGCTCTGTGTTCACTCACCAAGGCAGGTCCCGGTGGGGTTGGGAGGACACGGCGAGGCCGGGGGACATTGCGGGGGACAGGGATACAAAGTCATGGGAGAGGTCAGAGGTCAGAGCCCCCAACCCCTAGGGTCCTGGTGACGCTACCCCATGAGAGTCATTCCATGGGACAGAGAGATCAGGGGCTCGGGGAGGGAGGGGACCTGCCCGCCCCACCCGGCCCCGACCCAGCCCGCCCGCCTGCCAGGACTCTGGGTTCCTGCCATCTTTGGACAGAAAACTCTCCCCAAACTAGGAGATGTCTAAAAATAGACCCAAGTAGGGAAGAGGCGGGATTGGGGAGGGGGCTCGTGAAGCGGGAGATTGCGGGGGAAGCTGGGGAGAGACAGAGGCCAAGAGAGACACAGAGACAGAGAGATAGCAAGACAGGCAGAGACTCGGTGGTGGGGAGAGAGACAGAGACAGGGAGAGACGGAGGGTTAGAGAGACAGGCTGGCAGAGAGAGGGAGTGAGAACACCCCACCTCCCCCCCGCAGTGCCCGAGCGAGCCCTGCCCCAGGGAGGGGTGGGGTGTCTCTGGAGAGCTCCCAGCTGGGTGAGTCACAAGCTGCCCTCGAGATCTGGGGTGGGGGCCTGTGGGGGGACGTGGCGGGGGTGCGTCATCGCCCACTGAACCCCAGCCCCTGCGCCTGCAGCTGTGCTCCTCCGGCGCCCCCTGGTGGTCGCTGGCCGCGGCTGGCCAGCCATCCCGGGGGTCCCAGAGGCAGGTGGCCACTAAAGGCTGACTCACCTCCCAGCCGGAGCTCTGTGGGAGAGAGAAGATTCAAGGTCAGCAGAGTTCGGGGGTGGGTTGGAGGGCGGGGTCTGGGGACCAGGGTCCCGGGCCCACCTGGTGCATGATCTTGGTGAAGGCTTCCTGCAGTTTGCCGTGCACTGCGGCCAGCTTCTTGTAATCCCGGTGGGCTTCCAGGATGGGGATAAGGTTCTTATAGACCTCATTCACCGCCTCGTAGAGCCCGCCCTGAGGGAGGCGGTGGGAGTGAGGATTCCCCAAACCCTGCCTCCTGCCTGGAGCACCATCCCCAATTGCTCCTACCTGCTCCACCTCTGGTGTTCCCACCAAGCCTCTATCACCTCCGCCAGGAAGCCCACCCAGACTACCCCCCCCAGAGATAGGACACCAGTCTTCCTGCTGGGCCTGCACAGATCCTTCTGTGGCCTTCACCGCTATTCTGTTTTCTTTTTGTAGAAATGGAGTCTTGCTATGTTGCCCAGGCTGGTCTCAAATTCCCAAAGTTCTGGGATTACAGGCTTGAGCCACTGCGCCTGGCTATTTTTAACAAGTGTTTGCTATGGCCCAGGTGCTGTGTCCATTTGCATTTACCCGTGTTTCCTCATCGATGGCGGAAGCTGTTTTTTGTTTTTTGTGTTTTCATTCCTCAAAGGGGAAGTGAGCCTCAGAGACATGAAGGGGCTCCCAAGGGCCGGGACCCAAATCCAAGCCCTTCTGACCTAGTGTCCATGACCTCCACGCCCAACTGTGTCCTGGCATGGAATAACAGCCACGTGTGGGTGCCCCATGCCCCTAACCAGGGCATCAAGCCTGGCATATGGGGGGCACCTTGCGATGTTTGCTGACTGACTATCAGAAGGTCTGTGTCTGCTTTCTGGTTTTTTTCTCTTAGGCTTTTGTCTCTGACACTTCAGCAAAGGGACAATAATGAAAACAGAAGAAGAAATCTCCCTAGAACACCTCACCTTGAATCTGACCTTGAATCTGTCCCCAGATGAAACTAGCAGTTCCCCAAAACGGGAGGAACTGAGAAACAGGTGAGGTGACAACGTGAGGACACAACCAGCCCCCCCCACACCAGAACACCCCTTGGGGGCAAAGGTCCCAGGCCGCCAACAAGTCAAATACAGAAGCAATCAATTGCCTTTATGCAAATAAGCAAACAGAAGGAGAAAAGCCCTTAATGGCAGTGGAAAAATCAAATGTTTAGGCATCAACCTGTCAAGAAATGCATAAAACCCTTATTTCAAAAAGGAGAGGGATACAGGTAGGCGACGTGGCTCACGCCTGTAATCCCAGCACTCTGGGAGGCCCAGGCAGGAGGATCGCTTGAGCTCAGGAGTTCGAGACCAGCCTGAGCAAGAGTGAGACCCCGTGTCTTGAAAACAAAATGAAAATAGGCCAGACGGGGTGGACCATGCAGGCAATCTCAGCACTTGGGGAGGTCAGGGCAGGAGGATTGCTTGAGGCTAGGAGTTCGAGACCAGCCTGGGCAACATAGCAAGACCCTGTCTCTACAAGAAAATTTAAAGAATTAGCCAGGCTTGGTGGCGTAGTCCCAGCTACTCAGGAGGCTGAGGAAGGAGGGTCCCTTAAGCCTAGGAGGTTGAGGTTGCTGTGAGCTATGATGACGCCACTGCACTCTAATGTGGGTGACAGAGCAAGACTCTATCTCAAAAAAAAAAAGAAAATCCCCAGCCTGCAAGGGGTGACACCGTCCCGGCTGAGCCCGCCCTGCAGCGAGCCCCCAGGGCCTCACCACGGTGAAGTAGGCGGCCGCCTGCTCCAGCAACCCCACCAGCCCCAGCTCGGTGAAGTGCTTGCCGGAGCAGAAGCCCTCCTCGTCGGGTGACAGGGTGTCGTCGGAGATGGCAGACTCCTCCAGCACGTTGGACGAGATGTTCTGCGGTGGGAGAGGTGGCGTCACACCCCGGTCCCTGCCCCACGAGTGTCGCCGCCCCCTGCCTGCCACCCTCTGGCCACTGACCTGGAAGGAAACGCAGCCCACCGGCAGGTGGCGGCGGTCCTCGAGCAGGGCCAGGTACTCGGCCACCAGGGCGGCGGCGTGCACCATGCACTGGGCGGCCTCCGCGTGGTTGCCCAGCTCCGCGTGCTTCCCCGCCATGTTCTGCAGCCACGTCAGCCGCAGGTCCGGGGAGCCCTGGTAGCCCCGGGCGATCCTGGCGTCCCGGGGAGGGGGGTGCATGAGGGAAGAGGACTCACCTGGTCCTCCCACGGCTTCTTACCAGTCGCCCCCGCGGGCCAGCGTATGTCCCCACTGTACCCTGTTCCCTCACCTGTTCCCATGTCTGTCTACCCCTCACCTGTGTCCTCACCTGACCATCCCTTTACCCATTCCCCTGCCTGTCCAACCCTCACCTGTCTGCCCACCTGTCCCCTCACCTGTTCTCACCAACTGTGCGTCCACCTGCCCCCTCCTCACCTCCTGCTCTCCCGTCGCCCGCGGGTGGCTGGGCGTGGCGGAGGTGCCACCTGGCCGGCCGTACCTGTACATGAGGTCGATGAGCATCTCGGGGTCCTCCTGGTGCTCCTTCATCTTCACCGTGTCGGTGAGGATCATGTGCAGGTTGAACATCAGGTCCTGGACCTGGAGCCGGGGAACGGCAGGGCCGGGAGGTGAAGGGGGCAGGGTGGTGGATGGGGGTGACCGGGGCAGGCGGGGCGGGGGCCCCGCAGGTGTCACCTGCTCGGCGAAGGTGCTGTCCCGCAGGCCCACGTCCTCCTCGGCGTAGGTGAGGATGGTTTTGAGCGAACGGCGCAGGTGCTCTTCGCTGAAGTTCTGCGTCGTCCCCACCAGGGACGAGAGTGACATGGTCACCTGCATCTTCACTCGGGCGAAGTTCTGTGGAGGCAGAGGAGGGAGAGGGGCAGGTGAGCCTCGGACCCCAGACCCGCAGGTGGGAGCCGGCTCACCGTGCCACCGTGGTCACCGCGATCTGCCAGCGACGCTCCATGACGCCTCTCCCCTCCCCCGCCCTCCCTCCGTGGGACCGAGACCCCCGCGGGCCTCGTGAGGACCACGCCCCGGCCGCACTCACGTGGCCGATCTCGAAGTTCTGGCGCATGAGCAGGTAGAGCGAGGCGCTGGCGTGCGTGCGGATGGCGCTGATGCGGCTGCCGCAGTGTCGCAGGAGCCTCAGGCACAGGTCGGCGCACAGCTCCGTGTCCTCCTCGAACAGCAGCTCTGGGAACTTCCCCCCAGGACCCCAACAGGCGCAGTTCAGCCCCTCCTGGTTCTGGCTCAGAAGGTCCCAAGTGGGAACCCGGGCAGGGGCACCTGTCTGTGTTGTGTCCCCTTCAGCCAAGCACAGCTGGCTCTGCAGTCGGACCTGCATTTAAGCCCTTGCTGTGTGACCTTGGGCGAGTGACTTGGCCACTCTGATCCTCATTTCCTTCCTCTGTAAACTGTGGCAAGGTGGTCTCTGCTCCGTGGAGTTGCTGAGCACACGTTATGTGCTCAATGAATGAGCTACGATCACTATTATTATTCTATTTTAATTTTTTAGAGATAGAGTCTCTTGCTTTGTCACCCAGGATGGAGTGGCGCAATCACAGCTCACTCCAGCCTTGAACTGCTGGGCTCAAGTGATCCTCCTGCCTCAGCCTCCTGAGTAGCTGGTTCCTGCCACCATACCTGGCTAATTTTTAAAAATTTTTTGTAGAGATGGGGTCTTGCTATGTTGCCCAGGCTGGTCTCCAACTCCTGGGCTCAAGCAATCCTCCTGCCTCAGCCTCCCAAAGTGCTGGGATTACAGGCGTGAGCCACTGTGCCTACCAATGAGCTAATACTATCATTCTAAGAATCACAGTTGTCAAGTGGTGCTCACCTTGGACACCAGGGCCCGCTGGGTGGCCAGGCCATGCTGCAGGAAGAGGGCGCTCTGGGCACTGCCCAGACTGTACAACACGACCTTTAGCACCGCACCCAAGACACTCTCCCGGGCCTCTGACAGCATTACCGTCTGGGGGTGGGGAAGAGGGGGTCAGAAATCCAGGTGTTAGAGGCCGGCATGGTAACAGGGACAGGGAAGGAGAAGGATTATGGAGTCAGAGATCACAGGGCACTGTGGCACAGTCAGAGGACAGAGAAGATGCTGGATCACACCGTACCTGCACGATGATCTCCAGTGTGTCTAGAACCACCAGGCTCGCCTCAGTTGCCAGGTTCCCCTCCACCAAAGCCTCATGTTCTACTTCGTCCTTGGTCCTGGAGGGGAAAGGAGGTCTTGGGTGGAGGGGGCCACCTGGGGCCACATCCCCACGCCACAGCTGAGCTCTCCCGTCCTTGGCATCCCAGGGCGCGCTGGCTCCCTAGAAACCGGTCTGAACGCAGCGAACCCCGTTCCGCCCACACTCACTTGTCCACGCGGTCTGAGGTCTGTCTCCAGTGTGTGACGCTCTTCCGCCAGCGGACGTTCTCCTGGTGCCCAAACGGGCTCCGCTCTGAGACGCACGGGCACGCACGTGTTCACAGACGCGTGAAAACAGAAGGCCACGCGTGAGTGGGAGGAGAAGCGGGCAGCCATGAAGATACCCAAGTGGGGTGACCCGCAAGGACCCCCGGTGGATCAGAAGGCCGCTTGCAGGTAGATACGAGTGACAGATGGGGACAGAGAGGCCAACGGGGATGGCAGTGACACGTGGACTTCTCTCCAGGAAAATGAGCCGGACGGAGGGTACGCACGGGCCCCCCTCACGGGGTCCCCTTGGCCACAGGCTGGGAGCGGCCGGTGGGGGTGGGGACACGTCGCCCGCTCACCACGACTCCGTCGAACCATTTCCTGTCGGGCCCCGATGGCGCCCAGGATGGCTTCCTCGAGTCGCGCCTTCATATCCAGTGACTTCTTGAACGTGAGGCTGTTGATGCGCTCAAAGGCCTTTTTCCCCTGGGAGGGCAGAAAACTGGGGTTCGAGGTGAATTCTGTTCCTGGTGGGACCCGGGCGAGTCCCTCTCGCCCCCTCAGGACGCTGTCCTCGAAGACACGGTTTACCCCTGTCCTCTAAACTGTCGGCACCTTCCAAACTGCACTCATGAAGGCTCAGCGCAGAAACGGTCCCCCCCGACCCCTTTAGCTTCTGCCTTGAAGAGTCCGCCGCACCCCGGGGCCCTGCGGAGCACGAACTGCGCCTGGCCCTTCCGCTGCCAGCCCCCGCCGGCCCCCTCGCACCTTGTACTCGAAGGCCGCCAGGCAGAGGTACAGCAAGTCCAAGAGGCGTCCCAGCTGCGGGAGGGCCAGGTCAGCGGCCCAGCGCTGCAAGAGAGCCGGCTCTGCGTTCTTCAGAACCCACAGCACACACGCCAGCAGGGTCCGGCTTGACTCAGCAGAGAGGGCACAGCCCGAGCGAGAAGCCTGGGGCCAGAGAGGGGACAGAGCTCATTTTCACTTTCTCCGCCTGAGTGGCGGTATCAGCCAATTTGTATCTCCTTACGTGACTTCTGTGGCCCAGTGGGATGATGTCTGTAAGGACAAGACTCGGACTCACTGTTGGGGGCCCCTGGGAGATGCTGGCCCGGGAGCCGGGGGCCAGGGGGCCACCAGCGATGGCCATGGCCACTGAGGGGTTGATGGCACCTCCAAAGTCCCCTTTGCCGTCTAGGTCCGAGTCAAGCATCGAGGCCAGTCTCGACCGCTGACCTGGGCCCTCTGGGGGGACAGACAGGGCAGAGGAGAACAAGGCCTTGGTAAGTGTGTCCCATCTCGATCTCAGAAGTCTTTCCTCCACCACCCCGAGACCAGGTGGGGTCTCTGGGTATCAAACCCCAGAACTTCCTTATTGTACTTTTAATTAGATACATTCATAGCGCCACGGATTATAAGCTCCACAAAAGCCCGAACTATATCTGATCTGAGCACCGCTGTGTACTCAACATGGCCCGGCCCACAACAGCAGTAACAGTAAAGATGACGATGATGATGATGAAAATGACGATGACAGTAATAATACTGTAATATTACAGTAATAATACTATTACAGTAATAATACTACTGACGCTATTATTATGGCATCGACGAGCACTTATATAGCATTGCCTATGTGTCAAGTACTCTTCTAGGCCCTTCAAAAATATTCACTCTTGGCCGGGTGCAGTGGCTCATGCCTGTAATCCCTGCACTCTGGGAGGCCAAGGTGGGAGGATCGCTTGAGGTCAGGAGTTCGAGACCAGCCTGAGCAAGAGCAAGACACCGTCTCTACTGAAAAATAGAAAAATTAGCCAGGTGTGGCAGTGCGCACCTGTAGTTCCAGCTACTCGGGAGGCCGAGGCAGGAGGATCGCTTGAGCCCAGGACTTTGAGGCTGCAGTGAGCTATGATGACACCACTGCACTCTAGCCTGGGCGACAGAGCGAGACTCTGTTTCAAAAAAAAAAATTCACTCTTAATCATCGAAACAACCCTACAAAGGTAACTACTTCCATTATTCCCACATTATGGATGAGGAAACTGAGATACAGAGAGGTTAAGTTACTTGCCCAGGGTCCCACAGCAGGTGAAGGGTAGAGCTAGGATTTTAACCTCAGCAGTCTGGTTCCTGAGTCTATGATCTTAAAAAAGTAACCCTCATCCCTTCCCTATGAAAGTCTCACCAGGCGGAGGAGCTGCCAACAAAACAGATCTTGCCCTAGAGACTCTTAAAAAGTAGATGGAATCTAACTACAGCTCTAGCTCAATTCAGCCCAGCTTAAATCCTGACTGAACTGATGTAATCAGGCTGTTATCCTTTCGCTGGAGAAAAATGACATTGCTTTAGCCCCATGGTTCTTTTTACAATGTCCAAAATATAATAAAAAAATTACAAGACATGGCCAGGCACGGTGGCTCACGCCTGTAATCCTAACACTCTGGGAGGCCGAGGCGGGCGGATCGCTTGAGCTAAGGAGTTCGAGACCAGCCTGAGCAAGAGTGAGACCCCGTCTCTACTATAAATACAAAAAAATTAGCCAAACAACTAAAAATAGAAAAATTATCCGGGGATAGTGGCGCATGCCTGTAGTCCCAGCTACCCGGGAGGCTGAGGCAAGAGGATTGCTTGAGCCCAGGAGTTTGAGGTTGCTGTGAGCTAGGATGACGTCACTGCACTCTAGCCTGGGCAAGAGAGTGAGACTCTGTCTCAAAAAAAAAAAAAATTATAAGATATTTGATGAGACAGGATGATGTGATGGATAAGAGCAAAAAGAGACAATAGAAGCAGACACACAGATCACCAAATGTTGAAGTCAGCAAACAAGGACTTTAAAATCAAGTCAGAGGAAAAGATGGGCAAAATGGGCCAAAAAATAAAAAATATAGACAATTTCAAAATGGAAAACTGGGATCTACCAAAAAAAATCAAATGGACATTTTACAACTGAAAAATACAATATTAGAGATTAAGAACTCAATGGATGGAGTTGATAGGAGACTGGACACAGCAGAAGACGTAATTAGTGAATCGAAAGATGGGTGAATGGAAAATTTCCCAAGTGAAGCAAAAAGAATAAAAAAAAAAAAACAGAACAGCACATAACGGACATGTGACACGGTCAAAAAGACTAACATACGTGTAATTGGAGTCCCAGGAGAGAAGAGCGAAAATGAGGCAGAAAAAAAAATTCAGGAGATAGTGGCTGAGAATATCCCCAAACTGATCTCCCCGCAAATCCCAACTCTGTGCTTCCAACCACTGCATTATACTGTCCCTCAACCCTGTCAACCCACGTTTGTTGAATAAACAGGCTAACGAATGAACGCAGGGCTCCAACCGTCTTCTCATCTGGGTGTTTCTCACTTTCCACTCCTCACATTTTCTCTTCTTAGAAAATAATAAATGGTCCAATAACATCGCCCATTTATTCGGGGCTGACAGTAGTTGGAGCTATTACTGTTCCCATTTTACAGATGAGAAACCCGAGGCTCACAGAAGTTATGGCGACTGGTGCTCTATGGCAGAACTTGAGCCTGCTCTGCCGATCCTAACGCCATCCCCGTACCCTCGACTGTGCCTTGTGTGACTGAGCCCCTGGATCATGTGACCCCACCCTTCCCTGGCCCGCTGACCAGCAAAGTCATGCAGCCGTGGCAGCGTGTCCCGCGCAAGTGACAGCAGCGGCAGGTACAGCTCAGCCACACGAGCCTTCACGGTGGCCTCGGCGTAGCGGGAGTCAGTGTCGTGGCTGCAGAGCAGGCTGTGCACGGCACCGATGGCCTTCTTGTGCAACACGGACGCCCTGTGGGGGAGCGGGGTGGGTGCTCAGGACACAGGGGACATGGCTCCTGGACCGTCCCACCTGCCCCGGTCTGTGCTCACCCCTCGGCTTCGGGATCCAGGGCCAGGGCCAGCTCCGTCAGCAGGAGCCCTGCCAGGAAGTGCTGCTGCCGGAAGGGCCCGCTCAGCTCGAACATGCTGGTCACCTTGGGGTCCGGGGCCTGGCTGGAGAAGGCGGAGCTCTGCAGAGGGTGTTGGGGGGAGAAATCGGGGATGCCCGGGGTCAAGGGTCAGAGGTGACAGGTCGCCATTAAAGCCACCTGGGAGGAGACAGAAATCATGGTGCCGAATGCCAGAGATGAGAGATTTGGATAATTCCTCTGGAGGTGACGGCGGGCATGAGGTCAAAGGCCAGAGGTGAGAGGTTGGGGTTAACTCATCTGAGAGGTAACAGGGCATGGGGTCAAAAGCGAGAGGACTGACAAGAGCAGATGAGATGACGCTGGCCTGGGAGTCAGGCTCGAGGGGCGAGGAATGAGAAGTTACTCCTGGGAACCGCTGAGGAGGGCGGGTCAGAGGTAAAGAGTCAAGCAGACCGGGGGGCCGGTCCGCCCAGGCAGCGGCCCCCCACGAAAGGGACGGAGCTGGGGGAGCCGCAGCAGACGGACTGCGGGTGAGAGGCAGAAGTGAGGCCGGCCCACCTGGGAGGCGGTGGAGGACACGGAGGGGGAGGGCGAGGCCGGGGGCGACAGCCGGCAGCAGGGCAGGTTGAGGGTCACGTAGTGCTCGTGGCTGCACAGGACGCGGGTGAAGTCCAGGCGCAGAGTCAGCAGGGCGGCCGGGTTGGGGGACGACTGGAGCCGCGTGGCCACCTGCGGGGCAGGGGCGGTCAGCGGCGACGCCGGCGTTGTCCCGCCCACGGCCCCCGCCGCGCCGTCCGCCTCCCCCGCCCATACCTGCTTGTAGTGGGACCGGACCAGGCCGAAGACAAAGCCGCGGTCGGCCAGGGACAGCAGGTCGCTGAGGAAGAAGGCCAGGCTGGCGTTGAGGCGCTCGGCCAGCTCCACGTCCTGGGGACACAGGGACCTGTCAGCCCACAGCCACCCCAGCTCCGCCCTCCTGAGTCCCCGCAGGGGCACGGCCACCTGCCACCTCCAGGAGCGGCCTCACTTCCCCAGAGCCTTTGTCCCTGGGCCTTCCTGGTTGTGCTCCCCACGCAGAGACTGGCCACTCACTTTCTGCAAAATCCTCCCCCCGTCTGTCCAGAGCGCAGAGCGGGGAAGAGACTACACTTCCCAGCATCCCTTGCAGTCCCTGGCACCACGTGACCACATTCTGGCCAATGGGGTTTGAGGGGCAGTGAGGCGGCCTCGTAGATGGCAAAGCAGTTCAATGCTTGACGTGGCCGGTGCCACGGAACCATGAGGGCTGGGCACACGCTGTGAAACCCCCTGGAACCTCAGAAATAAACTTTGGTTATTTAAATCACTGTGATCGCATTCAAAAGAATTAGCCTCTGCCCTAAATGATACACCCTCAGCAATCAATTAACAAGGACATACTGAGCACCTACTATGTGCCACGCCCTGTGACTGAGGCAGACACGGTCCCTGCCGCTTGTCCAACTCACAGTCTCACGAGTGGGGGAGACAGACCATAGACAAGAATTCCAGATAGTTCTATCTGCTTTGAAGACAATAGAATGGGGTACTGCTTCGAGAGAAGCCGGAAGCATGAGAAGGAACCATGAGGAGAAAGGCATTCTGGGTAGAGGGAACAGTCAGTGCAAAGGCCCTGAGGAAGGATGTGGCTGGCAAGTTAGCTGCAGAGTCCACAGGGCGGCAGTGACTGGGTCTCCCTCGTGCCTGGAGCCCGATGCATCAGTGCTCAATAAATGTCAACAGAATGAATGAAACCGCTGTGGCCTGTCACCGGGCCGCCCTAGCAGCTGCAAGGATACTACTTTTCAGGGTCATTCACTGTTCTTCCCCGCAGCCCTTTCTGAAAGTGGTCAGCCCCTGGGATTGTCTGCCCTTAGGAAAGCTCTGGTGAGACACGATCGAGACCTTCGAGACCAGCTCAGAGGTTGCCTGGGATTGTGCAAGGGCTGGCTTGGGCCAGATCGGCGTTTCAAAAGCCTGGAAAGTTCTCATCAAATCCAGAAGTCTTGTTTCTCTTTCAAAACCAGACAATCTGGCCACAGCAGAGCCATGTTCCTGCAGGGTTTCTGTCGCTGGACTGAGCGATGGCTGCCCCTGTTAGATGGGGTCGCTTCTGCTCTCTGGTCTACCGTAACCCCCGCTCTCCCGACTGAAGGTGGTATTGAGAGCATGGTCTCTGGGACTTGTGGGGTCAGATTCAAATCCTCATTCTGTCCCTTCCTAGTTGAGTGGTACCAGGTTAAGCTACTCAGTCATTGTCTGCCTTAGTTTCCCCATCAATAAAATGGAGATTACATTAGTACCAACTGCATGGGTTATTGGGATAATTTAATGATACAATCCACCTAAAGTGCTTAGATACACAGTAAGCGCTCAATAAAGGCTCGATATTATTACTATGATCATTATTGTTGTTGCCTGCCTAGCCCCCATGAGTGTTGGAATTGATGTTCTAGGACCTGGACAAGTTGTCAGGGTCTCAGAACATCAACATACATTTATTAAACACTTCCTGTATACTTGCACTGTGCTAAGGGCTAATGGGTCTGCCTTGTCACCTCCCTGCTCTCGCCAACCCCCTTCCCCCTCATTCAATGCAGCCACACTCACCTCCTTACTGCTCTCCTAACAGCCCAGCACAGTCCTGCCTCAGGGCCTTTGCATTTGCTGTCCCCTCTGCCTGGAATGTTCTTCCCCAGGCATTGCCTGGACTATTCCCTCACTTTCTTCATGTCTCCCCCTAGATGTCGGCTCCACGAGGGCAAGGATTTTGGTCTGTTTTGTTTATTGCTGTGTGTGTGGCTACACCCAGCTCAGGGCTGTATATTAGGTGCTCAAGAAACAGACGACGAATGAACAGATCCATCCAGCAAACTGGATTCCTGGTCTTGCAGCCAGAAGGCACTGGGCAGGATTGTCGCCCCTGCCTGGCAGGCTGGCTGTCTGTCCTCCCTCAGGCCACTCCCTCCGTGCACTCGCTGCATCTCTTACCTTGTGGACACGGGTGGTGACCTCTAGGCCCACAGAGCCTACCAAGGCTGCAATGTCATCCAAGAAGCGCCCAGGGAAGCGCAGCTTGCGGGGCGTGTCCAGCCGCTGGCCAAGAAGCAGATGCAGGGCCATACTCTTCACCTGTGGGCGGGGTGAGAGGACTGTGGGTGGGGCTTATGGGGCTGTGGGTGGAGCAGACTTAATGGAAGGGGTGGGGCTTTAGCAGCAAGGTAGGTAGGCTGAAGTTAAACTTGAGACCTGAAGCTGTAAACTGAGGGCGGGACCTTAGGGTGATGTGGGCGGGGCTTGTGGCATGTGGGTGGGGCTTGAAGGCCATGGGTGGAGCCTGTGTGAGTCCTAGGCAGTGTGAGTGGGAAAGCGTTGTGTGGGAGGGGCTTAAGCAGGTCCATGGGTGGGACAGATGGTGGGGCTTGAGGAGCTGGATTTGGGGGAGCCGGGGCTGGGGCTTGAAAGCCCATCCAAGAGCCACCGGGGATGTGGCCAGCAGGTTTCAGGAGGGGGCCATTTAAGGCATTTCTTTCAGAGTTTTTTTGGGGGGGTCTCCCTCTCCATCTGGGGACAGTTCTTGGAGGAGGGACTTATCTCTCTGGGTAGGGGTCTCTCAATGGTCTCTCTCCCTTAACAGTCTCATGGTGAAGGAGGCGTCCTCACTCTTGAAGGGAGGTTTCAGGTACAGTCTGCAGGGAGACCCCCTTAAGCACCTCTCATCTGTCTGTGAGGGTTCCTTGGGGCCATGCCTCAGGGGTCTCAGGTACGTTGTCAGGGGGCTTCTCTCCCTGAGGAGGAAGGGTCTCCCTGGGGGTCTCCTGCCCCCAGGAAGGGAGGGGGCTCACCATGAGCTGGAAGAAGAACCAGGCATGCTGGAGGACCGCCTCGCGCACGGCGCTGCTGCTGACCACCCACTGCAGGGCCAGCTCCTCGTGAAGCAGCTGGGGGCAGAGGCAGGGGTCACGGGGAGCCAGGCGCCACTCCCTCCCACACCCGCCGCGGGTGGGCATGCCAGGGTAGGGCTTAGCGCAGCAGGGGCCATGCAAGAGGAGAGGGGACAAGAGTGGATGTGCCCTTCCCTGGGCTCTGGGACCCTGCTGAGCTCTGGGCGGGGGGAGGAGGGGCTCTCGGCCCCTCTGCTGGGGCCTGGGGCACAAACTGAGTCGCCCTCCCCCACCCCCACTACCTTCTGCATAGTGGGTCTCGGCTGGGTGGCCGGCGGGGCAGAGGAGGAGCCCTCGAGGTAGGAGGAGGCTCGGCCAGAGCTGCGGTCGGTGGCCTATGATGGAATGCGATGGCGAGGGGAGGCAGTGGGGACAGGGGCAGAGGAAAGACGTGTCCAAGGGGGCATGGATGGGGGAAGAGAGGTGGGTCGGTGTGAATACAAAGAGATGCTTCCACGTGGATGAGCACAGGTGGCGGGGACAGGTGGGGACGAGAGACGGGTCGGCGTGGCCAAGCTGCCGTGGGAGCGGACAGGGGAGGCAGGGACTGATGGGAGAGTGGCCGGAAAGAGCCAGTGACTTCAGATCAAGGTGTGCGGGTGTGATGGAGGGGTGACAATGACAATGAAGATGCAGGGAGGAGGTGACAAAGCAGTGAGACCCAACAGGCGGGAGGGAGGGGAGCGTGGATGGAGCTTAAAGGTTTGCGAATGGGTGAGAGAGGGGTGGGTGAAAGTGGAGGAGACGAAATCAGTGTAGACAGCAAGAGTGTGTGTGGCCAGAGGTGTAGACAAAGTGGGTTAGAGGGGGGAGGAGAAAAAAGAGGCAGGAAGACGACGACAGAGGAGGTAACATAGCCGTGAGAGATGAAGCAGCTGAGACAGCCCCAGGGGCCAGGCCTGGCCCTGCCCCAGCCTGGCTTGAGGCTTCACTGGGCCTCACTGTCCCCATCTGTGAAATGGGTGTGGGGGGACTCAAGCTCCACTCTCGCCTCCTCCTTTGCTGGTCAGGAGGCGAGGCAGCTGGCAGGGACAGGAAGTCTGACGGCGGAGTTGGCCCAGCCCCTGGGACCTGCCTTGACACTCGCAGCCCCTTCGGCTCCCCTGGTCCCCACCACGCCCTGGCTCCTTGGCATGTAGCAGGGTGCCACTTGCTGCCTGGAATGCCACTCTCAAACCAAGCTGTCACCTCCTAACCTCCTTCCTGCTCTCCAAGGCACAGCTGACTCTCAGGGAATCCGGATGTCGAGGGGAGCCCTGTTCAAAGTGCCGGGGACAGGGGTGGGCAGGAGCCACAAACCCAGACTTCCCTTCCCTGGCTGGCATCATCGCGCCCTTCAGGTCCTAGCAAAGATGTCACCCCAAGATCACCCAGAGGGAAGCTGGCGCCCCGCTGCTGTTCACTTCCCTTTCGGCATTTTCAAATCGTGCGATTGCCCACTTGGGCGTGTTTGATCCGTGTGTGCTTCCCTGACTGCCCGGAGCTCAGGGGACGATGGGCCGAGGGGCTCATCTTCCCCGCAGCGTCCTCAGCCCTAACTCGAGTGCAGCATCTCGACCGCTGCGCTGAGCAATCTGCTTCAAGTCCTTACTAGATCTGAAAATTCAGAGCAATATCTTCATTTTACAAATGAGGAAACTGAGGCTCAGGGACATGAGGCCAATTGCTTGGGGCGGCAGAGCTAAGACTTGAACCCCGGTCTGTCTGGAGGCAAAGCCCTTCCTCACACCAGGCACCTGGGAATGGGGGCGAGGGGAGTTCTTTGTCTGAAATGGGACGGGGGGGCCCAGAGATTCAGATCCGCCCCCTTGACAACATCCAGGTTGGTTATGCCAAGGGGACACTCGAGGGTCCCCTGAACAGAGGTGGATTAAAGGGAGGGGACTAGGCCATGCAGGGCAGTGAGGTTATGGGTGAGCCAATTTGCATATCATTTGCATTCCATTTGCATCCATTTGCATGCCACCCCATGCCTTCTGTCTCTGTCTGGGCCTGTGGCCCACGTGGCAGCAAAAGGCTGGTTAAGTTGACCTGGCGATGCCACAGCCCCAAACAAAGGCAAGAGGGGTCTGCAGGCAGCACCCCTAGGTTAGTCGGAGGCAGCCAGGAAGGTGGGAGGAGCTCATGCTAAGGTGGGTGTCACACTCGCGCAGGGGCAGGTAGAGAGGGCACCTGTCTGGGGTCGGCCCCGCAATAAGGGGGCGCCCGCCGCAGCACAGCCTTGCTGCCTCCCGGAGCGTAAGCGGAATTCACCCAGGAGTGCGAGCGATCGACGCCCTGGAGATACACGGGTAACCGGTGGCGTCCCCGACGCAGGGCGGGGAAAGCAGCACGAAACGCCGAGCGTGGATGCTGCCCTGGGCCGTACATGTGCCCACATGTGCACACACACGTGACGCTGGAGGGCGTGTACGTGCACACAGGTGCATGGGTATATGCGCACATGCACCCGTGCAGGTAGGTGCCCAGGTGTGCGTGTATGCACAGCCACGTGGTGTGTGCACGAGGTGTGTGCGTACACATGCTCATGTACGTGTGCGTGTGGGGTGCACGTGTACACACAGCGTGTACATAGGTGCATGGGTGCGTGCATATGAGCACCTATGCGTGTATGTGCGTGTATGTGTATGTGTACCTGTGTGCGCAGGCGTATGGGGTGCGTGCGTACATGCGTATACTGTGTATACACTGCTCTTTATTCAGCCAGACCAAGCTCTGCCACCCATCCTTGGTCACAAAGCGCAGAGCCCAGTGCGGTCCCCAACCTGCGACAGCCACAGCCCAGTCCGCTGCCCAGAGTCAAGCCGTCCTCTGTGCTGTGGTCGCTGTTGTTCCCCATCTCCCACTGACAGTGAGATTCTCCACCCGCCCCCTCAGCAGCCACGGCCCCTGAGGCTGGCGGTCCCAGTGGACCCCTCACCCTACCTTGCTGGCCAGGATACGGGAAACCTCATCATCCAAGGAGCCGGGGGCCACGGCTAGGTCAGGGTTGCTGCTGCTGATGCTCTTGGAACGGGCCAGGTAGAGGCTTGCAGGGCGACCGGAGCCACGGGCCAGGGTGGCAGCCTGCACTGTCACCGGAGGAGCCCCTGGGAATGGAGGGAACAGGATCGGCCCCCCGCCCACCTGCCATGAAGACCTCTAGTCCTTTCCTAGACGGCCGCCCTTGGCAAAATCACTTTCCCTCTCTGAGCCTCTAAGTTCCTCATCTACAAAATGGGTACAATGGCTGCTACCTCACAGAGACCTGGGGGGATTAAAAAATTGAGAATAATGCCTGGCACACAGGGGTTGGTGTTATCATTAATTATTTGGCATATGAAAAAAAATCCACCTTCACTGAGTGCTCACAATGTGCTAAGCATTTTGCATGGACTGCTGTATCACTTACTATTACCAGTGCCCCATGAGGTGGGTATTATTATTGTCCCTGTTTTATAAAAGAGAAAACAGGCTCAGAGAGGGGAAGTCACTTGCCCAGGCTCACAGAGATTGTAGGTGACAGAGCCAGGATTCAAACCCAGGCAGCTCAGGCTCTGCCCGGAGTGACAGGAGATGCTTGCTGACTGGCTGAATGATCACCAGAGACCACACGCCTTGTAATTGAGCAAAAGCGGGCAAGACATTATCTCTCTTGCAAGTTGCCCAAACCAAGTTGCCCAAAGCTTGTGAGGCCTCAGGGCCTTTGCATGTGCTGTTCTCACTGCCTGGGATGCTCGTCTCTAAGATATTTTCTGTCTCCCGGGGGTTTCCACCAACACTCACCACCTGGGAGGCTGGGCTCAGTGCCAGGCAGGCGAAAGGCGTAGTGGACATAGGCTGCCAGCTGTAGGCAGTGACCACGCGCGTCCTGGGCAGTCTCCAGGCTCCGGTGGACAAGGCTGACTACATGGGCCATCGCCTCAAAGGCCCCACGGCCCAGGTTCACTGTCGGGCAGAGCAGAGGTCAAGTTCCAGGGCCCAGCGCCTCTTACCTCCCCATCCACTTTCCAAAGATAGAGACACCAGGACCCAAGGGGTCATGTGACCATCAAGGGAACACAAGGGACTTGCTCAGGGTGCAGAGGACTGGGGCCATTTTTCAGATGGCAAAACTGAGGCCAGGGAGATAACTGGGCTACAAAGGTCACTTAGGACCAGGGCACTGAGGAGCCATCTTCCAGATGGGGAAACTGAGGCCCAGGACCACACTCGCTCACCAATCTGGCCACTGATGATTGGAGGCCGCACGACCAGACGCACGAGCTTGTCCAGAACGTGGTGGGAGAAGGCCACAAGGGGCTCGGGGCTGGCCAGGCGCAGGGACGCGAGGCTGGCCCTCAGCTCCTGTTCCACGGTGCCCTCGCTCAGCACGGTGTCCTTGAGCCGGAACGGGAAGGCCCCCTCTTCCAGGACGTGCACCAGTGTGAAGAACTTATCCAGGTGCGGGTCCTGGGTGGGGACAAGGGGAACGGTGCGGGGTACTGAAGCCACCCCTGCCCGAGTCAGCAGCTTCCCTGAGAGCCCAGCCCGGCTGACCAAAGTCACGTCCACAGCCTGGGGCCACACATCCCTGGCCGGTGGCAACTGTTGCCCAATCTCGGAGCAGGGCAGGAGCCCGTACCTGGGGGTGCACAGAGGACACCGCAGTGAGCTCCACGCTGAACACGCCCTTGTGCCCGTCCACCCAGCGCATGCCCGGCAGTGCCACCTGCGGGACGGAGGCACCAGCTGGGCACCGGCCGAACCCCCACTAATCAGGCCACCCGGGAGCCCCGGCCATTGCGACACTGTGGCCTGAGTGCGGCCCAGCCGAGGGGAGACGCTCGGAACCCCACCCCCAGCCCAGTCCCAGTGGACTAAGGGGGACCAGTGGGCAGGGTGGAAACCCACATGCCAAAGGGGGGACAGAGACTGGGGACACAGGGTGGACATTCACTGAGCGAGTCAGGAAACAGCTTCGTGGGGGGGCGAGGCTTCCCGGGGCGTTGACGGCAAGGAAGGCGGGTGACCTGGGAGCCCCTGGGGGACATACATCCGGTGTGAGCACGGAGTAGCTGGGGGGCGGCTGGTCCACGGACACCGGGAGGCAGAAGGGGCCGGTCCTCAGGCGGCCGTGCTGAAGCAGCGGGATCCACTGGGGAGAGGCTGGGGTCAGGCGCGCGGCCGGGCCGGGGGCAGGGAGGGCTCGGGGGTGGCGGGAGGGGGCGGCTCACGGTGAAGCCCACGGGCGTCTCCAGGGCTGCGCCCGGCCGGGGCTGGCAGCTGACGTGGTAGAAGGTGAACAGCAGGTGATGGTTCTCGGTCACACAGGCTGGAAGGCGCAGCTTGAACTCCTCGTAGAACTCGGGGCACCTGGCGGGACCAGCTGGGGGGTCTGCTGGGGGCTGGGACTCCCCTCGTCTGCCCCAGAGCCTCTGTGACGCCGGTCCCCCAGACCTGCCGGACCCACTGTCCCTGTCCTTCGAGTTACCCCGTTAGCACCCCAAGGCCTTCGCCTCCCTTCTTGCTGCCCCTGCATGATAAGGGCCATCGCCCCACGCTCTGCTGCCCTGACACCCATCGGTGTCCCCGGGGTCCTTGCGCGTCCCGCCGCCCCGCCTACTTGTTGTGGTAGACCACGGGCGTGAAGGCCTCGCGGCTGAACTCGCTGCAGCTGGACTTGCCGAAGATGACCTGGGGAGGGCGCACGTGAGGGGCCCGCCGAAGACGGCCCACCCCGCCTCCCGGGGACAAAGCCACTGACCGGCAGCGCCTGGCTGGGGTCCTCGCCCGCCATGCACTGTATCCGCACGGCCAGGTTGCGCACGGAGCCCTGGCGGCTGCCGAAGTTGAGGCTGCGTGGGTACACGTAGAGCAGGTTCCTGCGGGGCAGGGCGGGGTCAGGGCGACGGGCCGCGGGCGCACATACGCAGCGCTGCAGGAACCAGGCCGGCTGGGGACACAGACCGCTCGGGGGAGAGAAGGTCGCCGGGCTGGGGCTTTGAGGGCCGGGTGAGAGGTATTACGGGCACCAGGCAGGAGAGAGGACGGACCGGCACAGGGTGGGAACACAGAGTGGCTTTGGGGGCGCTAAGGGGGCACAGGGCAGGGAACAGATGGACGCTCAGGGCCAGAGTTCCAAAGTGGCCCAAGTGGCCTGACCGCCCCTCCCCCAAGGAGAAGTCACTAGAGAGATGTGGCCTGTCTCTCAGGTGGGGAAACTAAGGTCAGAGTCCAAAGGTAGAGGTGAGGGTCAGAGTCCTGCCTCCCTCCCCAAGGGGTAACTCTATGCAAGCCCCAACCTCCCTCTGGGCCTCAGTTTCCCTATCTGCATAATGGTGTTGTCAGGCCATCTAGCTGAGCATTTGCATTAATAACTCTAGTAATGATGAGAAATAACAATAATGACAATAATTGCACCAAACACTCACACGGGACTTACTATGTGCTGGGCTCCGTTCCAAGCACCCAGCGTGAAGTAACTCATTTACTCCTCACAGGCAGCCCATGAGACAGGACTAACCTCACCCCCGTTTTATGGGTAGGGAAACTGAGTCACTTGTCCACAGTTATCCAGGGAGTAAAGTTGCAGTTAGCATTGATCTAGAAAAGCTCTGGGCAAACCATCGGTGCTCATAAAAGCCTCACTGTTAATACCAACGTTGTCGTCATGTCTGTTCACAGGTGGGGAAACCGAGGCTTGACACAGTGAGCTTCAGGGTCCCCCAACAGGGTCCTAGGCCACTCCTTTCCCTGCACCCTCTGCCACGCCTGGCCCTGAGCCCCAGGCAGCGTGATCCCAGCGTGACTCGGCCAGACGCTCACCTGATGCAACCGTCTCGTCACCGCGAGGCCCTTGCACAACAGGGGCACCCGCTGGCTGGTTAACGATTGACCAGGGGTTAGTGGGGGTGCAGGAGCATAAAAGGTATCGGAAGCGGCACTGTGGCTACACACCATGCCAGTGCTTGCCCTGTGCCTGCTGTGGGCCCTGGCAACGGTGGCCCGGCCTGCCGCCGCAGCCCCTGTGGGCAGCCTGGAGCCGGCAGAGCACGAGGAGCTGACCCTCCTCTTCCATGGGACCCTGCAGCTGAGCCAGGCCCTCAATGGTGTGTACAGGGCCACGGAGGCACGGTTGACAGAGGCCGGGCGCAACCTGGGCCTCTATGGCCACACCTTGGGACTCCTAGGGCAGGATATCAGCCGAGGACGGCATGCAGCCCAGGAACTCCGAGCAAGCTTATTGAAGACACAGGTGGGCACTGCAGCTGGGACATTGTAGAGTGGGTAGGAGTCTGAAGGGGAGTTAATGTCTAGGGTCATCGCCCATCCTGGTGTGCCCAGGACTGAGCGAGGGTTCCTGGGATGTAAGACTTTCAGTGATAGAATGAGGCAGGTTCTGGGCACCCAAAGACGACTTGGTCATCCTACTAACGACCCGCCATTACTGAGCAGATGGAGGAGGACGCTCTGCAGCTGCATGCAGAGGCCACGGCCCAGGCGTTGGGGGAGGTGGCCCAGGAACAGAAGGTGCTGTGGGACAATGTGCAGCAGCTGGAACTCCAGCTGAGGGGTGCCAGGCTGGGACCTGCCCGTCAAGAAGTTGAGGCCTTAAAGGTAAGAGACTCTCAGCCTTGGGGGGTTGAGACCCTGACTCCCCGCCAGAACTTACTTCTGAACCTTGAGTCTCAGAGACCTCCCAGGCCAGCCTGTCATCTGGGGAACCCTGGGCAAAACCCATGTCCCTGTGTGTGCCTCAGTTTCCCCATCTGCAAATAAGGTTGACAACTCATATCTCAGAGCAGAGCCAAGTACTCAATGCAGATAAAATACTCAGCATGGGGCAAGGTACCCAGTAGGTGTTCAATAAATGCTCACTACCAGAGTAACTGGTAACATTTCTTGAGTGCCCCATAAGTATCCAGCACTGCTCTAGGCCCTTTAATAATTCATACGAAGACCGTAACAAACCCGTTAAGTGAGTCCTGTTCTATACCCATTTTACAGATGAGAAAGCTGAGGTCAGAGAGTCTTAGTGATTTGCCAGGTCACGCAGATGTAATAGGGGTCCCTGGGCAGGGTCAGGGGGTGGCAGGTGAGACAGCTGCCAACTGAGGTTTCCACTTTGACCCCACAGGCTCACACTGACAAGCAGAGCCATATCGTGTGGGCCCTCATGGGCCACGTGCAGCGGCAGAGGCGGGAGATGGCAGCGCAGCAGCACCGGCTGCGAAAGATCCAGGAGCGGTGAGCCGGGCAGGCGTCTGGCACGCAGGGCAGCGGGAAGGGACCCCTCGCCTTGACTAAGCCTCCTCTCCTCCCCAGACTCCACACGGCAGCACTCCCAGCTTGAGCCTGTCTGCACGGAACTCAGGACCAGTCACGCAAGGGACGCTTCCAGGCCCGGTGAGGCCCACCGCGCAGGGAGGAGCTGCCTGTCCACCGGGACGGCCGGGGGCCGGGACCCCCTTCCAGGCACAGAGCAGAGGCGGAAGCAGGCGGGGCAAAGGCGGAGCATGCGCCCCGAGGGGAGGCATGGAGCAAGGGCGTAAAGCCACGTACCCCTTCTCGCCCGAGCACCCTCCATTAAAGCAGAGCGGCATGGCGCGCTGGGTGTCGGTGTCTGCGAGCGGGGGGACCGCACCTGGCGGGCGGCCTGCACCCCGCGTCCGAGCGCCCCGCCGGGCCGGTGGCCGTACCTGTAGCTGGTGTGGGCCGCGTAGACTTCGCGCGCGGGGAACTCCAGAATCTCCTTGGTGGGCCGCGCCCTGGGGTCCGGGTAGGGCTTGATGTGCAGCAGCTCCGGGGAGAGGCAGAAGTGGGGGTTTTCGGGAGCCGGGGATATGTCGATCTTTAGCTGGGCTGGGCGGGGGGGAGCCGGTTGGCACCTGCCTGGCAGCCTCCTGGCCAGGGCCGGGGCGGGAGTTGGGCCCTGTCCCCCACAGTGCCCGCCGGGGGCGCTGTTCCTCGGGCGCCAAGGCCGGGAGTCGCCCTGAACTCTGTGTCTCTCCCCGTCACGTTCGACCGGCTCTACTGGGGACCCCTGTCCGCGCCCCCCGTTTGACCCCCTATCCGCCTTATTTGTGCTGTTTCTCGTCTATGGCCCCATTAGAAGGGCCAGCCCTGAGGTCTGGGATCCATCTGTCACCGTCATCGCTGGGTGCCTGGCACGGTCGGAGCTGAGTGCAGGGTCGCTGAGCGACTGCGCGACGGCGAGCGCTCTGTTTGCGGGGTGAGCCACGCACCGGTCACGGGCCGCAGGCGCCGCAGCAGGGACGACGGGCGCCTCATGTCAGCCAGGAATTTGAAGAGGTCCTCATCGCTGAGCCGTTCGGCTTCCTGCGTGACACCCGCTCCGTGAGCCGGGGCCGAGGGACTGGGGGTCCCCACAGCTGATGCGGCCTCGGTCACCCCTCCCCCTAGCCCCCTACCCCGGGATACACGCCTGCTTAAAGAAGTTTGTGACAGTTAGCGTGGCCGGGCGGAAGCCAGAGAAGCTGCAGGCGTCGTCCCCGCTGCTCGCCCGGTCCTGGGGACCCCGACGGCGGCGGTCTGTCCAGGTGGGCCGGCGCTCTAGGGCAGACAATGACAGATACAGAGGGGGACAGAGGTGACAGAGACAGGGAGACTCAGGTGCGGTACCGAGTATGGCCAGCAGAGGGAGCGCCTTCTCGCCCCATTCCCGGCCCCGCCCCTAGCCCGACCCAGGAGCCATCAGCCCCGCCCATAGCCCCGCCCCGGGACCGGCAGCCCCGCCCCCTCCCAGCAGCCCCGCCTCCTCACCGCCCTCGGAGTCTGAGTCCCGGTCCAGCTGCCCCGCGCTGCTCACGATGTTGGCCAAGTGCACGGCCGTCCAGGCGAAGGGCATGCGGTAGCGGCCCAGGCGGGTGCAGAACTGCTCGGCTGCCAGGCGCAGCTTCTCCAACTTCTCTTTGTTCTGCGGGGAGACGCCGCCCCGCCACCGGCTCAGAGCCCCAGGCCTGCTGCGGCCAGCATCCGCCCTGCCTTCGGGCCACCACCCCAGCGCTTACTTTGGCTGTGTCCACCTCCTTCATCACCATGTAGGGCTCGCAGCACTCGCCGATGTCCCCTTGCTGTAGCACCTTCTCCAGCTGCGGGGCAGGCGGGTCCATTGAGGTGCTGCCCAGACCCCCCTCCCCTTCTGACCTCCTACCCAGCCTCCTGGACCCCCAGATACTCCCATCCTGTGAAGGCTTTTGCTCCAATACCTCCTATGGCTCCCACTGTCCTTGGGATCAAGTACTAGCACTTGGCCTGCCCGGCGGCCACCTCACCCCCGAACTCCAAGCCCACATTTAGCTGGTGGTATTTTCCCTACATTTATATTTTCCTTTGCTAGTGTACACAGAGGCCACCCCTCGCAGGGCTCTGGGTCACAAGGCCTGGACTTCAATCCTGACCACTCAGGGACTGTGGGACCCTGGGCAGGTCCCTTACCAGCTCTGAGCCTCAGTTTCTCCATCTGGAAAATGGGCACCATGGCAACCCCCACCTCGGGGCCTGCTGTGAGGATTAGAGGAGGGAACCCCTGTGAAGCGTGACCAGGAACAAGCCCTGCCTGTGGGCCCCATTCATTTCGTCGTTGTAACCTAACTGAAGGTTTGGGGAAGGGAAATTTGACCTCACTCCTGGAAACAGAAAATCCCCAATGAGTGTGCCAGCTGGGTCCTTCGTCTGTCCCAGAACTCCCCAAAAGCATCTCGCTCGCTTCCCGCCCTCCCCCTCACCCCCGGGCTGTTTCATGGGGACAGCCTTTCTCCCTGTGGGTCTTAGCTCAGCTGTCACCTCTCCGTGGAAGCCCTCGGTAATTTCTCTCCTTCAACAGCCCTGCTCACCCTTCTTGGTGACGCGTCTGTCTCATTCCACGAAGGCAAGAACCGAAGCCGTGGCACTCACCACGACAACCCCCTTGCCCAGCCCCAGCGGGTACCTTGATGACCAGGAAGATGTCAGGCGAGGGGTAGGTCACCGAGAAGATGGCGGAGCGGGCGAGGGTCGAGATGGCGGGGTGCGTGCCGTGGGCCCGAAGCAGCCCCTTCATGGAGTCCGAGTTCAAGTCGAAGTAGAAGTTCTCCGAGATCTGGGGACACCAGAGGCAGCCGGGCCACCACCTCCAGGAAGCCCACAGCCCCCAGCGAGGAGGAAGAGGATGGGGAAGAAAGAGAAGAAAGGGGATCCTACCTTCTTTTTCTCCCGCACGTCGTACAGGGCCAAGATCCCAAAGATGGGTTCAATTTCAATCTCGAACCTGCCCGTAAATGGGGGGGGAGGGTCTCACTGGCACCCCTGCTGCCCACACACGCCACTTCCTCTTGAGGCCCAAGATGGGGGGCACATCTGATTCCCACTGGGCCACAAGGACCCACCAGTTAAGGGCTTGCATAAAAGGTGCATCCCATTTTGCAAAAGGGGAAACCGAGGCACGGAGTAACACACACACACACACACACGGCCCCTCCTCCCTGCAGCCACGGCACCTGTTCAGCCGGCACAGAAGCAGCTTTTGGCGCAACAATCCCCCATCTTGAAACTCTCGACTCCTGGGCCCCCCTGTACCTCCTTTCTGGGGCGTCCTCGGCTGCCACTGCCACCCTGGGCTGAGTCCTGTCCTCGCTCACCTGAACGGCCACCATAACCGCCTCCCTGTCTTAGTTTGCTTTGCCGGGCCCCACGCGCCACGCGCCTGCTAAGGAAGCGTCTCCAAACTGAATACTTGAGCACAGGCTTCCACTGCCCTGAAGACAAAATCTCACGTGGCCCAGCCTGCCCACCTCGCGGCCTCGGTTTTGTCCCTCTCCGGAAGGCCTGGGTGCCCACTCTCGTGGCGCCGCCCTTGCGTGTGCTGTGTCTCCCACACCCACCACCACCCTGGTCTTCTCTGTCCGGCCAGCTCCTCCTCACTGCTGGGTCTTAGCTTCCGCATCTCCCCTCCGGGAAAGCTGTCCCAGATCCCCTGCCACTCCTCAAGCTGGGTCAGGAGCCTCCCGTAGGCGCCTAAATGCCCTGAGCGTCTCTCATCCCAGCTCTGTGTGGTCACAGCACAGATACGTGTCCTGTACCCTGCAGCCACTCCGTGAGTGTTTGTTGAATGACTGGAAGAGCACACAGAGCCGGTTCCCAACCCTTGTGCTTAGAACAGGAGGCCCACCCGGGCCTCAGGCCAGATGGAGCCTCCCTTTCCTGCCCCCATCCAGGCAGGAACTCGGGGTGGGGAGGAGGGGCAGGGCCAGGCCCGGGTCCAAGTCCACATCCTGTTCCTTCTGTTCCCACGCACTCCTCGCTGCTCCCGGGGGGCTGACGGGGAGGGGGCCTTGGGCGGCTGGGAGCCAGGCCCGGCGTCTCTACCACCGCCACCGCCGATCTTGGATCCCAGCAGCAGGGTGAGCCAATGCCAGACTCTGGCCTCTCCAGCCGTGTGATCTTGGCACAATGACGTCACCACTCCGTGCCTCAGTTTCCCCACCTGTGCCCACTTCACAAGGTCGTGAAGATCAGACGGGTTAATATACACGAAGGGCTGAGAACAGAGCCCGGCACACAACTGGCGCTTAAGCATTGACGGCTTAGAATAATGAAAAGGGAAGTTTTCTTTCCCCCATAAAAGCCTCCTAGGTCACCGGGCTGCACGTGGAACGGCATCGCTCACGTAGCGGGAACCGCACTGGAACCCGTGCGGCCCTCACGTGGCTCGCCACACTCACTTCAGCGACAGACACTTGACCAGGATCCTCTGTCCAAAGTGCTCACGGGGTGGCTCCGGGCGGCTGCAGCGTTCCACGGTCTCGTCCTGCCAAAAGTCGGGTGGGGGTTGCGGCTGGGACACGCCCTCCAGGAGGCGCCTGGAATGCACTTCTGCTCCACTCCCCCTTGTCTGGCCAATGTCTGTTCAGGTCACAGCTTAGCCGACACTTCCCCCAGGAAGCCTTCCCTGATCCCTGAGGCCTGGGCAGGCACCTCTTCCAGGTGCTCACAATGCCCTGTTGCAGTGCGCCATGTGGCGGGGACATGGAGGGCCGTGCGAGGGACACTTACTGGCATCTCAGCATGGCACTACTCTGTCTGGGTTATAATGCCCTGGGAGAGGGGTCTGCGGCAGGGACTGGGTCTACTTTATTCATGGCTGTATCCCCAACGCCAGCAATATAGTGGGTACCCAAACACATTAGTCAAATAGAGTTATACAACAGGTACTTACTAAAAATTGGTTGAATAAACACAGGTACATACAGAAAGTGTTCAATAAATGCTCACTGGATATATAGAGAGCAATATACACTAGGCAGCCGATAAATACTGATTGAATAAATATGAGTATATAGTAAGTACTCAATAAATGATTAAATAAAAGCATAGGAGCGTATTAACAGGTACCAAATAAATGTTGGTTGGCTAAATATAAGCATATATAGTAGGTGCTCAACAAATAGTGACTGATTAAATAGAGAACTACACAGTAGGCACATAGCAAGTATCGGTTGAATAAATATAGGGATACATAGTTGGTGCCCAATAAATGCTGGTCAGATAAATATAGGAGTATATAGTAGGTGTTCATAAAAAAAACTACTGAATAAACACAGGGTATGCTGTTGGTGCCCAATAAATGCTGGTTGGATAAATATAGGAGTACATAGTAGGTGTTCATATAAAAAAGCTACTGAATAAACATAGGGTGTACCATAGGTGCCCAATAAATGCTGGTTAAATAAATACAGGTGTACATAGTAGTTGTCCATATACGAAAGCTGTTGAATAAACACAAGGTATACAGTAGGCACCTAGTAAATGCTGGTTGGCTGATACATGGGGATACATGTCAGTTGGACTGCTGGGTCCACAGGCACCCACCTCGTCAGGTGCTGGGTAGAGAGTGAGCAGGGCCTGGGGCCGGTGCTGTCGCCGCAGGACTTCATTGCGCCGGTCCACGTCCTCAGGGGCAGCCCGCTCCAGCAGCGAGGGCAGCAGTGAGTCGGCTGCCAAGTTCCTCAGGTCGAAGATGCCAGAGGCGCCGCTGCTTCGAGGGGTGTCGTCTGGGGAGCCCGAGCAGCGCTGGGAGTCATCCTGCCAGTGCAGAATGCGCAAGCACTGAGCACCAGCTGGATACCCACTAGCATCACTCTTAGATGAGGAAGCTGAGGGCCGGTGGTGTGGTCACCACTACGGGGGTCACCTGAGGGCTTTTCTGACCCACTTTCTAGAAACTTCTGTCTGGGGATCCCTTCCCACTTTTATCACTGTTTGCTGATTAAATAAGCGTATACAGTAAACACTCAATAAATGGTTAAATAAAAACATGAAAGCACATAATAGGTACCAAATAAATGTTGGGAAGCTACTCTTATCTCACATTCTGGGCTTCACATGACCCTTGTCTAGCCAATCAGAACACATCTACCAGCTCCAGAATTGGCTGGGATTGGCTCCAAGGTCCGGGCCAATGAGAGCCTTCCTTGGGACTTTGATGACTGTTGCCAGGGGAGGGGAGGGTTCTTCCCGACCTCAGACTCAGATGCGGTCAGAGCCAGATTGCCGTAGTTCAAATCTCAGCTCAGCTCTGCAACCCTGGCTCTCTGACCCCCATTCTAAGGGCCTCAGTTTCCCCATTTACATCTAAAAATAACAGTGGAAACAATGCAATACTTCTTAGAATAATTATTGTTGGCATAAAATAGGTTAAATGTTGATGGACAAAATAGGTTGAACTAGAGGCTCCAGGCCTCTAGTAACTTTGCCACACCTCAGTTTTTTTGACCTGCAAAACGGGTGCGATGGTTGCCCTGATTCATAGGATGAAAGGAGAGAACAAGCAGGAAGTATTTAGTATACACTAAGCACTGGGTAAGTGTGTATAATTATTACCCGTAACTTTTCACTCATGGGGCCAATAAAATTCCTTTTGGGCTCCAGGCTGTTTTGGGTCATTTCCTGTCACATGTGCCCGAAAGCTGGAGCTGGAGCCTGCACACATACCCCCGTCGTGACCCTGGCCAGGGGTTCCCTCACCGAGTCCTCGGGGCCGGACTTCTCATCCCCAGACGCGTCCTGCTCAAAGACCTGGCGGGTGAGGCCCTTCTGCCGCTCTCGCTGCGTCTCCGTGGTGACAGGGCTGTAGGCTGCGCTCAGGTGCTGGTACCTAGCAGGAGGGACGGCGGGGCAGGTAGTGGGGCTGAGTGCTCCCTGGGGCTCCCCAGTGCACCCCAACATATCTACCAAGAAGCACGTGATGCCTGCAGGGCCATCACCCTCCTTGTGCTCTGCCCGAAAAGTGTGGCTGCCCTTACAGGGAAAGTGGGCAGATAAACAGTAGGACCGGCCATGAACGATAGCTCAGCTCTTCCGGGCTCAGACCCCCCTGAGCTGCCCGCGAGTCGGACCCACCTTCTGTGGACGATGACCCAGTCCTCTGTGTACATCTCCACTGCGGCCCTCACCTGAGCATCCAGTTTTCTGCAGCAAAATAAAATGCAGGTAAACAGAGGCAGGGTCTCCGTGCATCATTCCAATGGCCCACAGGGTGGGGACTGCCCTGCCTAGTTCAGAGACGGGGAGATGGAGGCTCAGAGAGGAAGGTGACTCGTCTAAGGTCACACAGCCGTGCCAGGAGTCCAACTTGGGCCCGGTGGGTGCTGGAGTCTGCCTGGAAAGGGGCTGCTGGTGGCGGTCGCGGAGGCAGGGTGGAGTCGTGGGCGGGGAAGGGAGTGGGGCGGAACCCACTCGTCCTCGGGGATCCCAGGCTCCGTGGTCCGGCATTCCCGCGGCTGCAGCAGCAGCTCCAAGTCGTCGGCTGGAAATTCTACCAGGTCCCTGAGGGGCCCTGGCTCGGCGTCCGGTGGCCGGCTCAGCAACACGTCCTCGAAGTCCAGGGGCTCGATGACCTCCGTCAGTGGGACCTGTGTTGGAGCAAGGTGGCCGTGACGTGGCTGCCCCCAGAGGCTGAGAATGGGGGTGGACGGGGTGCGTGTTGGCTTCGGACTCAAATAGGAGGGCGGTGGGAGCCATGGAGGGTGCTGGAGCTGCGGAGGGGCAGCGGAGGTCCATGACCTCAGACTCCCCACCCCCACCTCCCTCCAGCGGCTCCAGGAAGGAAATCACACCCTGGTGCCTAATGGTGGAAGGAAAGAAATGTGGACAAGGCCCAGCCAGAGACAATTCCTAAGGCCCTGAGGACAAGAGGGCTCCACCCCTCTCCCGCTGCAGGGGAGTCACTCCACCCCCCAGTGCCACCGCCCCCAGCCCCAGCTGGGTGGTCCAGGCGGCAGCAGGCAGGAGCCACGCCCTCCTGGCCACACACTGGGCCACCCCCAAGCAGCTGCAGGGAGGGTGGCCACAGGAACAGAACGGGGACAGCGCTAGGCCAGGACAGGGCTGCCCTCCCCTGCCACTGTGCAGCCATCTCTGGTCCCCCATGGACAGGGCAGGGCCCGACGGGGGCACCCCGCAAACACGTACCCCCAGGGAGCTGCTGCTGCGCCTGCTGGAATGCGGGGAGCCGCTGCGTTCCCGCGACACCTGCTTCCGCACCTCTGCGGCCACCGTCCTGGGGAGGACAGGAAGGGGTTGTTGGGAGCAGGAGAACCCAGGCAGCGGGGCCCTGAGAACCCAGGAAGCGGGGCCCTGAGAACCCAGGCAGCGGGGCCCACAGGTTCAGCCTGTGAGAAGAGAATCGCAGACCTCAGGCTGCGGGGCCCCAGGGCACACGGCTCGCCAGTCCCCCCGAAGCTGGGCCTGGGGCCCTTCCAACCGCGTCCCCGTCAAGCACAGATCGGGGTGCTGCCACTAGACGGGACTCGAGGGGGCCACAGACTCCTCTTTCCCTCCTGGCTGGGCCTGCTCCCTCATCTGGGGGACCTCTGCCCACCCCGGGGTTCCCCAAACACACCCAGCCCTGCCCTCTGGACCCCATCCAGAATGTGTGTCCCATTCTGTTCTGGCTATGGGGCCTTGGACAAGTCATTCCTACATCCGAGCCTCAGTTTACCCATTTGTAGCTATCTTGACCTCACAGGGCAAAGGCCCTGTGCAAAGGCCCTGAGGCTGGGCTCTGTGCTCTGAGACCGGAGACCCCTTCTCCCCAGCAACTCTGTGAAGGCAAGAGCTAGGACCGTGTGGTCCCCATGGAGGGCCCAGCGCTGGGCCCTGTACATACTAGGTGCTCAATAAATGGCTTTTATCTTTTTGAGACAGGGTCTTGCTCTGTTGCCTGGGCTAGAGTGCCGAGGCGTCAGCCTAGCTCACAGCAACCTCAAACTCCTGGGCTCAAGCGATCCTCCTGCCTCAGCCTCCCATGGGACTACAGGCATGCGCCACTATGCCCGGCTAATTTTTTGTTTCTTTCAGTTGCTCAGCTAATTTTTTCAATTTTTAGTAGAGATGGAATCTCACTCTTGCTCAGGCTGGTCTCGAACTCCTGACTTCAAGGGATCCTCCCGCCTTGGCCTCTCAGAGGGCTAGGATTACAGGCGAGAGCCACTGCCTTTTTTTTTTTTTTTCTTAATTTTTTTAAACAGAGTAAGTGAATCCTTCCCTGTCTCCCTCCTGGTCCAACTTGCCCAAATCTGCCGTATTAGGGGAAGCCCTAGATCTCTGAGCTGTGTGGCTTTGGGCAGGTAGGACGCCCTCTCCGGGCCTCGGTCCCTCTTAAAATTGACAAGCTGATTGTCCAATGTTCTGGCCTCCCTCCCTTCCCACTTTTCTGTGTGTCTGGAAATTTTCATAATAAACAGATACGCACCAAAGAGCGTGACGCTGACCGTGGCAAACCCGACAGCCCGCGGGCCGTCAGTGAGCTGGGTGTGTGTGCCGGGCCCAGGGAAGACTCTAAGGACAGGGCGTGGGGGCCCCCGAGGCCACCGGGAGCATCCCCCCGACTGGAGGCCTCCGAATTCAAATCTGTGTGGGTCCATCCAAACTTGATCATGACCTTGATCGGACACGGGGGCCTCCAGTTTGGGACCCCAGCCGCGCCCCTTCTCTGCCCCTACATTCTGTGTTTACTGCCAAACTGCAGTCTCGCTGCTCCGGGCTGGCGGGTGCGGGAGGAGCTTGCAAGGTGTTAAAAATCAGAGCTTTGTCCTCAGATTCCCAAAGCTGGGGCTGCCTCCTGCAGAAGGAGCCCTGGCACACAGGGGCTGGGGAGGGATTTGCAAAAGATGCTGGGACAGGGGACAGGGACGAAACAGTGCCCCGGTCCCAGCTGTTCTGCAGCTGCTGTCCCAGAGGAGGGAGAAGGGAGGAGGGAGGGCTGAGGCCTCTAGCTTCATTCTCCCCCTGGCCTTGCAGAGAGGCCCCTGCAGTTGGGAAAACGCGGCCGGGTCCACAGCACCACGGCCATGGAGCGAGTCGACTGCACCGGAAACGTCGAGCACGAGTGAGCGATCGTCCCTCTCCTGGCCTCGGGTCTCAGGCTTGCATCCACCTTACCGAGCTAAGTGCAGAGCATGGCACGTAGTAAGTGCTCAATTAAGGCTCGCAGTCACCATGTTGTCCTCAAAGACAATCCCAGGCACCTGGGTTTCTGGCCCTGTTTTTTGTTTTTGTTTTTGAGACAGGGTCTCGCTCTGTTGCCCCGGCTAGAGTGCCGTGGCATCAGCCTAGCTCACAGCAACCTCAAACTCCTGGGCTCAAGCCATCCTCCTGCCTCGGCCTCCCGAGTAGCTAGGACTACTGGCGTGTGCCACTACGCCTGGCTAATTTTTTCCGTTTTTTGTAGAGACGGGGTCTCGCTCTTGCTCAGGCTGGTCTCGAACTCCTGACCTCAAAAGATCCTCCCACCTTGGCCTCCCCAAAGTGCTGGGATTACAGGTGTAAGCCACACGGCGCCCAGCCCTATAATTACTCTTTATACTCTATTTTTTTGCATGCATGTCATATGTCATGGTTTTTAAAAAGGTAAAAAATAATAATGTACGTGTGTGCTTGCGTTTGCAGATATATTCAAGGACAAGGTGACACAGTCTTTGTCCCCCAAATTCTGGCAGTACTTTTGAAATTTGTCAATGCACAACTCATTTTCTTTCCGGCCCTCCAAGAAATCATTATTTCTTTAAGTGAGAAATGCAAACTGCCTCACACCCGACAACGGAGGCTGGAAATGAAGATGCTATGGTCAGAGACTCCCAGGAAGAAGCTGAACAAACGTGCTTTGGGGTACGCGAGGGCAGGAAGGGGGAAAGTTCCAGAGATTGCTCCGGGCTCACTTCCCCGCTGGAGACCCTCAGAGTGACTTAACTACGTCGAGCCTTCGTTTCAATTGTGAGAACGAAGTCAATGGGCTGCGATGACAAATAAGTGACATCCCAGACAGGGACCAGCACCAAAGAAGTGTATAATAAATGCTGATCATTACGATTGTTCTATACTGTATTTGATTTAAAATGGTACGAGCCGGCTGAGCACGGTGGCTCACGCCTGTAATCCCAGCACTCTGGGAGGTTGAGGCAGGAAGATCACTTGAGGTCAGGAGTTCAAGACCCTCCTGGGCAACAGAGCAAGACCCTGTCTCTACAAAAACTAAGAAGTTTAGGCCAGGGGTGGTGGCTCACGCCTGTAATCCTAGCTCTCTGGGAGGCCGAGGCGGGCGGATTGTTTGAGCTCAGGAGTTCGAGATCAGCCTGAGCAAAAGCGAGACCCCGTCTCTACTAAAAATAGAAAGAAATTAATTGGACAACTAACAATATATAGAAAAAAATTAGCCGGGCACGGTAGCTCATGCCTGTAGTCCCAGCTACTCAGGAGGCTGAGGCAGGAGGATCGTTTGAGCCCAGGAGTTTGAGGTTGCTGTGAGCTAGGCTGATGCCACGGCACTCACTCTAGCCAGGGCAACAGAGTGAGACTCTGTCTCAAAAAAAAACAAAAAAAAAAAAAACAAAAACAAAAACTAAGAAGTTTAGCCAGGCATGGTGGCGTGCACCTGTAATCCCAGCTACTCAGGAGGCTGAGATGGGAGGATCGCTTGAGCCCAAGAGTTGAAGA
>CAUYSK010023698.1:0-19472 GCA_963575035.1 Avahi laniger | reverse complement strand
ACCTTAGTGTTGGTCAGTCAGTGCCAATTTGATGGCGAGTACATGTGGAGCCTATTCTTCCATTCCTGTGGTACCTCACTTCGGAGGATGAGCTCAAGTTCTATCCAGGAAAATATAAAAGGTACTAGATCACCGTCGTTTTTTATAATTGAGTAGTATTCCATTGTATACATATAGCATATTTTATTAATCCACTCATGGATTGTCGGGCACTTGGGTTGTGTCCACATCCTTGCTATAGTGAATGAGAAACTGTGCTCATATCTAGTTATGGGAAAGACAAAACTTTATGGTTTTCAGTTGTAGTTTGCCTTGACTTACCTTAGAATACCCCATCGATTTTCCCCCAATAGATAATAATGGCAAGAACATCTTTTTTCATTGGATAGGGGTTTTTTTTACTTGGACAGTGTCATTATTGGATACTGGGAATCCTGATGATAAATTACATCATACCACTCTCACTCTTGCTCATCACATTCCTCTCTCAATGATATCTATTGCTTCTTAAATTACCAAATTCATGGTAGTAAGCCCTTTGCATGGCCTTTTCCCTCTGCCTGGTGTTCTAAGTATCTGTATTATTGCATGATCGGCGCTTTTCATCATACAAGTCTCAGTTCAAATGTTATTTCTCAGAGACACCTTCCCTGGGCCGCAATCTAGAGTCTCATCTTTTTCTCTCTCTATCATAGTTATATCACCTAGTTTTGCTATTTTCACAGCAGTTAGGAGTGTCTGAGATTACCCTTACTTACGGTTTATTCCCCTCCTCCTACCATCCCCTGCTTCCTGTCCTGCTCAATGTTCTATGCTTAGAGTTTAGAATAGTTTCTGGCATATGGTAGGCTCTCTTGTATGTTTAATGGATAAATAATTGAACCAGAGTCTTTTAACATCCAGATATAAAATATCCTGCAAAAATTGTTTTAAGAATAACACTTGCCTTTATCAGCCCCACTTATGGGGATTTAAATATGCCAGAATTTATGTCATTGTGATGTATAAACATTCTATCATCTATTTTCTATTACATAGCACATAGTTTTTATACCAATATTAATTGAGATAAATGTGATCTTCTAATCTTATTATATACTTTTAAACACAATTTTTCTTTAATCATTCCAGATCTCTTACTAACATGCTCAATTTCAAACATGTAATCTATCTACTCATAAGTCAGAACATTTTGTTATTCTCCACTTAGATGATCAATTTTCTAAGAAAAGCCCATTCTTCTATTGTAGTCCGATTCCTCCAGTCAGAATTTTATAAATTAAACATTCCATATCAAATGTATTCTACAGAATTTTTATTGAAAAAGTTAATATATTGTGCTTTAAGTAAAAGTAAAAATTATTCTTAAAGTCACATGAATTGAGACAAATAGTACTATAGAATAAAATTATTGCTGATTATCAGATTTTCACATAAAAACGTAGATATTCAGATATAAAGAAACTTATCTAAGTTTCACAATAATTAGCTCATAATATTTTTAATATATTATGAATTTCAGAGATATCCTGCTATAGAAAATCTTTGTGATTTGTCCCTTTGAGTTCAGAAGAGTATTATAAATGCCCCTAGGCAGCAACAACCACTTTGCTTAGCATGTCAGGAAGAACACTAGCTGGAAAATGAAAAATGGCACAATTGTGCTCAGAATGCTCAGCTGTTAGGAGAAGATAGCTCTGTACCATGGACATAGTGCACAGGGAATATCAAGGCAGAATCTAGGAGTGCTATCTAATACCGATTAAATAAATCATTGCTGTGTCCTGCAATTCAGGTCCTGGATCTTTGGGGTCTTAGTCCATTTTATGCTGCTATAACAGAATGTCAAAGACTGGGTAATTTATAATGCACAGAAATTCATTTTTTATTGTTCCAGAGGCTGAAAAGTTCAAGCTCGAGGGCCTCACATCTGGTGAGAGCCTTTTCTCCGCGATATACCATGGTGGTAGGCAGAAGGGCACACAGGAGTGAGAAAGAGCAAGAGACTGAACTTTTGGCCTCAAGTCCTTTTATAATTAGCATTAATTCATTCATGAGGGTGGCACCCTCACAGCCTAATCACCTCTCAGAGGTCCCACATCTTAACATTGTTGCACTGGGAATTAAGTTTCCAACATATGCCTTCTGGAGAAAACACTCAAACCATAGCATTTTACCCCAGCCCTTGAAACTCATGTCCTTCTCACATACAAAACACTTCCATTCCATCCCAATGGCCCTCAAAGCATCAACAAAGTTCAAAGTCCAGAGTCTCATCTAAATTACATAGAGTGAGATTCCAGGCATAATTCATCCTGCGGCAAATTCCCACCAGCCTGGGAAATCAAACAAGTTATCTACTTCCAAAATACAATGGTGGGCAGACATAGAACAGACATTCCCATTCCAAAAGAAGAAATAGGCAAAAACAAAACAAAACAAAAAAAGGTGTGGAGGGTATCTGGTCCCAAGTAAGTCCAAAACTCAACAGGGAAAACAACATTAAATTTTAAACTTGGAGAATGTTTTTTGACTCCATGTTCCACCTCTTAGACACACTGGTGCAGGGTTGGGCCCCCAAGGGCTCAGGCAGCCCCTCCCTATGGTTCTGCTGGGCTCAGTCCACCCAGCAGCTCTCACAGCCAGGTTGGAGTTTCAAACCTGCAGCTCTCCCAGGCTGGAGTTGCACACTGGTGGCCCTACAGTTCTGTGGTCTTGGAGGCTGCCCCACTCCCATGGCTCCGCAAGGTAATGCCAAAGTGGTGACTCCCTGTGATGGTCTTACACCTACAGGTCCACTGGGCACTGTCCTACTGGGGGCTCTCTGAAGCAGCTCTGTGCCTGTTACAAGTCTCTGCTTAGGTCTCCAGGCTATCTGTGACATCCTCTGAAATCTAGGTGGAGGCTGCCATGGCCCCACAGCTCTTGCATTCTACCTGCCTGAAGAATTAGCACCATATGGACACCATCAAGGTTTATGGCTTGTATCTTTTGGAGTGATTGGGGGTTCAAGCTTCAACATATGAATTTGGTAGGAGGGGGGCACAGCTCAGTCCACACCACTCATTACCTTTCCAAATAAATTACTGCATAACCACCCAAATTTATGGTAAGATTTAACTGTTCAAATTATCCCTCTGAAAATAGAATTACCTATATTCAAGATCTTACAAAGTCTCTAAATGATGTAGTAGTCTCTCAATAAACTTATTTTGAAAAACAAATTAGTTAATATGATATTTTGGATATTTTACTAGTCATCTAATGAAATTATTTTAAGTAAGAAGGCACATACATTTTAAAACTGATTTAAATATTATTCTTGCATAGTGGAGAATAACCTCACAATTGAAAAGGCTGGATATTAGAATAAAAACCAACTTTAAATTTAAAAGTTATCAAAATTGTGAATGTATCTTCATAGCATAAAGAAGAAAAAAGTAAAAACTTTAGATAAATGTGTATTTTTAACTTGCTATAAAATTTTTAGTGACAGTATCATATTATATATGATTTAAAAAGTATTTATCTCAATAACTTAGAAGGAAGTAAAAATTGCTTTGGGAAAACTATACTAGAGAACTAAAAGAGTACCCATATTGATGAGAAATCACTGTTATCGATGATGTGTGCGTGAGTTTTAATAAAACTTCTCATGAAATGAAAATGAGAAAAGGTTTTTTCCAAACTAAAAACTATTATTCTATACACAATGCAATTTTATTTATGTATGAGTAAGGAAATTATGATATTAAATATTATTAACAGGTATTTGAAAATTGTGGTCCACATTCATAAAATTTATTGATTCAAGTTCACTGAAAACCTGTTTGCTTTCTCTTTAATCTTTTCACTGGAAAAGGGAGGATTGTCTTATATTCAGAGACATCTCATATTTGGACATAAATGGCCATTACCTGACACTCAATCTGCAAAAATTGTAATGTGCAAACTACAAATAAAATAGTGTGTAAAAATAACTCCATGAATATTATATTAAAATACTGTAGATAGATGCTCATCCAATTAATATTTTTCTTCATACCACTTAGCACATTTGCGATTATCTACTTTTATGTTTAAGAGTTATTCTCTCACTAGATTATAAACACCATGAAGGCCTGGGGCCATATATGTTTCCTTTACTACTTAATTGCAGCAGAGTGCTTGGCATATAGTTAAGCACTCAACATTTTTTAAAGGAAGTGTGAAGAGAAGAAAAGTACGAAAGAAGGCAATGGAATCACTGAACAATTTCCCATTAGGAGTCTACATTCATAAACAATGGGAAAATGGGTTTAGTCTTACCAAAGGAAGGAGTTCTGGTCATTATGATGTTGTAGGGAATCACGATATTCCAGTAGAATGCCTACAGACTCTGTAATCTTTGATTCTTCCCCTCATCCAACTCTGTGTTCTTGAAATAGCTGAACCAAATGCTGATATTTCTCATATTCAAGTTATTCCTTCAGGTTAAATCACAGATCTCTTGGAGAATCTAATTAAAATACACATACATGTTCTGTGGAAGTTTATTAGCTAAGCCATTTACACCATCCCTCATTCACATGGACCTGCGCTCTAAAGGCTGTAAGAAGGTAAAACAAAGGGGAGGTAAGTTCTGCTGCCAGGGCGGGGCCTGATAATATTTGGTATATAAACAATTGCTACCTAAGGGTATGGTTTGGGAAACAAATGTTTGGCTCAAATGAAGAAAGGCAGCATGGATGCTGTGAATTTGTCTGCTAAAAGAGGAAGTAAACGTGAAAGGGACAATGACAAACTTCATCTAAGTAAGTTCTTCAAGAGCCAGCCTTGCCTAGTCGCAACATTTTAAAAGGAAGTGAGTTATATAAGTTCTCCCATAAACTCCTACATGGTTTAAAGCAAGTTTAGTCAGGAAGATTTCTGCTCTCTACTTAATATCTGCCTCTTTTATTCATTCCCTGAGCATTTATTGAGTGCTCACTACTACAGAGGGACTTTGCTAGTGGAAGGTTTTAAAAATGGTCAAGAGAGCATGTCTGTGCTGAAAGAACTTTCAAACTACTAGGAAGAAGATGCAAACAAATAATAACCACACAAAATGGAAATTCTTTTGACAGAAGCACACTGTAAGTATGTGGAAGCCCATCAAAGGCAGCATCTAATTCAGCCAGAGAATTCACAGGGAAGGTTTGTTGGCGCACTGAAGGGAACTGGATCTCCCCAGACAAGAGATGAGGCATGGGGTTTGGGGAGCGTGGTGCCTGTGAAGAGCAGGGTAGTTAGTTCCCTCCGGCTGGAGCACAGCTGAGTCTGTGGGCAGGCAGGAAAAACTAAGAACGGAAAGGTTCTCAGGGAGGAGCTTGTGGCCATTGTTAATAAGGAGTTCAAAAATGAAAGAAAATTGAGTGTACTATAGAGAACGGACAGGAGATGGGACAGAAATAAAATAAAATCGGGTAGGAGTTTAATTCCTTACTCTCAGTCAGAAATAATTTTGTGGGTTTACATGAAAAAGATCAGCTCAGGAAAACATTAAGCAAGTCAGATCCTAAGGTTTTAGAGACCAACCAGATATGGCAATATTTATCAAAGCCTCCCCTGTCTTCTTAGAAGAGGAGATGTGCATTGGAAGCAAAACTGTAATAAAAATCAAAGAGGTTGCTATTTTAAATTCAATATTTTTCAAGAAATCTGAGTATTTCTCCACACTCTGCTAGACACTATATTTTTGAAAGCCCTGCAAAAGCATCAATTTTATTAATGTAGATGAAAATAATGTAGAGAACAAATTACTAAGGCATAAATATCCAAATCATTTTTAATTTATTCCTTACCCTCCACTGCATTCTATCTTACCACATCCCAAAAGAGTCATATTCCTCATTCTCCCACTTGGTGAACCATTGAATCACAATATCAAATAGAAGGACTTCCGCACTTTGAATATTAGGTCTCAAGCATATACCCTTATGATTTGACATTAACTACGTTCTTTTCTTTGAAGTATATTTATATCAACAACCTGAGCTTCACTTGCCCTTATATCACAGTATTCTTTTGTAGAGGCAAACTGATACTGTAGGATAATTGCCAGCCTCTTTTTGAAAATTTTTTTTTTCCTTCTGCAATTTGAATTTAGGGCAACAGATTTTGTCGAAGGCAAAGAAGCACATTTTTCCCTTTTAAAAACTCAAGTTTTGAACACCTGTGAAAGGTCTCAATTCCATTTGACACGCAGCCAAGTCCTAGGAAAACTCCACTCACAGTCCTGTTTATTTTTTCTGTACTTTTTCTCCAATTTCCTCTACATGTTGAAATTATTTTCTGGCCAAATGGGTAAAAACAAACAAAAATATGGCAGACAGTGCAAGCATGGAAGCAAATTTTTAGAATGAGCTACATTTGGCTAGAAGCATATTCTGTTGCTTCTGGTTTGAATCCTTATTCGCACAACAATTTATCAGCTATGCTATGTCTTTTACGGAGTAAATGATCAACAACCTCTTCTAAACATGTTAAGGAGTTCATTTCCTTCTGAATTCTCTTGACAAATACTAAAATAGATAACCTTAATAAGGCACTAATGAGATTATTATAACTAGTTTTGTCTGTATTTAAAGTACAGATTTAAGATCTTCATTAATGATTAACTGCTGGAAAACTTTGTTCAATCCCTTGAGTTATTTTTACATCTCTATATGCTATAATTACATATATTCAATCATAAAACTTTCCATGGTGCTGAACACAATTGAACTTTGAATAAGAACAAGTATATTACAAATCTCGGATGTTTAGAAAGGTTAATCTTTAAGCAGATTAATGACATTGTGATCTTCACCCACTTCAGGCTTTTTTTGACTGAGGAAAAGATGTGTTACTACGAGCCAGTTCATATCGTTCTGATGGGAATTATAGGAATGATTCTTTAGGTTATTTAACAACCAGAACCTTGAACTTTCTGATTATAAGGTGTCTCTGAATCAGGTAAATAGTATGTGGCCTTTCACTGGTTTTTATTTTCAGTTGTGCTAAAATAAACCAGGTGTACTTTTGCCCCATCAGCTTTAGAGAAGAGTGGCAATAATTGTAAAATTATATTTGAGCCGAAATTAACATGTAAAACTTTCAACTCTGAAGTTATCCAGGAGAATCAGAAATAAGGGCATTTTATACATGGTACTACAAAATCAAAGAGGAGACAGGAATGTTGGATGTTTTCTCCCATTAAATAGAAAATGGTTATTTCAAACAACAACTTGTAGATGACTGCATTTTAATGATGTACAATTTTCAGAATTAAATTCCATTTTAAGCCAAATTTGCTAATAGTCCCAGCAAAAAGATGAATTTTAGAAACATAATTTGCTAACCTGTTCAGGCCTTTCAAAATATTGTTTTCCATGGGCCCCAAAAGGCCAAGGGTAAAACTCAATATTTTCTGACCCTGAAATCTTTGCAAAAAAGGAATGCAGAAAACCAACAAAGAATTGTATAAAATATGTTAAAGGCACAGCAAAGATATTCATCTGTACTCCAACTAAACTATTCCCTCTCATGAGAAACTGCTTTTTAATATAGCACAATTACTGACTGCAAATGGCAGTTAAACCTTTAAAGTGTAAATCTTTGCTTTTTGTGTGTTTACCTGCCAAGGGCTTTAAACAGTGTGGGAAGAGGACTGAGAAAGGGGGTAAGCTATTTATAAATTGGAAGGTCTTTTTGCATTTATCTAGAAATATAGATATTGTCAATATGTGATTAAATTACTACACCAGTTTTCCTGGAGGATTTGTATGTTTATTGCTTTTTTGTAAGACATTTATCCGGCTCTCTCAATCCTGCTCTCTTTCTTGCATGAATTCACACATATTAAAATGCAAGTGTCTTGTTTGTCTGATATGTCATTTACATTATTTGAAACCCTGCAGCCCCGAAATTTCTGTACAATTCAGAGGCAAAATTATTTAGTAATAATTTTCCAGGGATAAGGCAATGTTTAATGTAATATATATACAACGAGAAGTTCACAAGCCATGATTTCAATTTTCCTGTTGAATTTTAGAGGTAAAGTTGAAGGAAACATTTACTTTCAAAGGAAGCCCAAGATGCACAATTGTTATTATCATAGTCTGTGAATTATTCTTTGACGCCCATTGTGCTGAGATTTTATTAATATATACCATAAAGTTAAGGTGATATTTACTTTAGAAGCTTATATATTAAAGAATAAAAATAAATAAAATATTAGCTCAGATATATACATCTAAGTAAAAGGAACTTGGAACAATGTGAACCAAAGTACATATATACTCAATAATAATAATAATGGGAAAAAAAATTGAGCATTTATGATGTGCTGCCACACTGGAATCTGAATCTAGGGTCAAGGAGTGATCAGTGCTGGCGACCACTGTACCCTGGTGTGTGGGACTGTGCACCAATTATATGCCAGGTAAGTCTCTGCTCACCTGAAATTCATAGTCTATGGAAGACAAACAAGAAATTAGAAATAGAATATGATATAAACATGATAGATGTACAGAATGCACAGGATGGGTGGACTCAGAAGGAAGGGCTTGTAAAGTAGTTTAGGGAGTATAAGGAAAACACTAGACTGAGTCTTGAACCACACATGGAACGGTGGCTCCAAAAGTGGGAATGCCTCTATGTCGAAGGGAGCAGCATGCTTGCAGGTTCTGTACGTACAGAAGCAAGACTGAGATTGGCAGCTGGTACAAATGTGAGTAGCTCAGCATGGTCCGTCATGGCCTGGGTAGCTTCAGGGAATGACAACAGATAAAGTCGGAGATGTAAGCTGAGACAAAACCATCTACACTGGATGTCATGGCAAGGTGATTTTTATCCTGGAGTCCTATCCTTTCTTCAAGTTCTGGTTAAAATGCTACCACTCCCACGAAGCCTTTCCCGATCCTTCCAGTGAGAAGTGACCTCTCCCTCCATGAACCTCCTTTCTTTGAATTGCTTCTTTGACCTTCACCACATTTTCTGTTGCAATGGATGGTGGAGGGAAGGAATAGGCATTTAGGATTCAGAAGGCAAGGGGTCTACTCCCAATTTTACCACTTCCCAGTGGTCTATTTGACTTTGGGAGGAAATTTTAACCTTTTGTCCTCATCTGTAAATTCTGGGTAATAATACTCACAAACATTCGCCACACGGGGTTATTATGAGTCTGTGAAAGTGGCTTCAAAAATTTTGAAGAGTTATTTGAGTACATTATCACATATTTCCTATAAGGCTGTACACACCTTAAAGGGGCCAGATTTAGATTCTAGGAGGAGTGGATAATAGTTTTCCGATTATTTACAAGTCTAAAACCTTGAAGATTTATTTATTTCAATCATTACTTCTCCCAGGAAACCTTCCTTTAGTCCCTGCCCATGATGAGTTACGATAGCTTCCTCTCTTTTCTATATGTAGACAAGTGCATAGTTATTGCATTGCACCTGCCTTATCATGCCTTCTCCTCATCTTTCTTCTCTCAGCTTCCTTTGCTGGGTCTTCTTGATCTTCCTATTCATAAAGTGCTGAAATAATCCTTGTACCTCTTATTTCCTTTATTTGCATACATTTCCTAATTTAGCAGGTTCCATGACTTTTTAATATCATGCATTGTTTATAATATGAATGTGCAATTTATATATTCAGTTCTTTTTTTCCCCCTGACCTTCAGAATCAAATATGCAACTACTGTGACTGTACATCTTGACATCTAAAGTCCAACACATCCAAAATGAACCATTGCTCTTCCTTCCCTCTCTCCTGCCATAAAGCTGTTCTTCGGGGTTTTCTTCAAATGCACCATTGTTCGCACAGATACTGGGCTTAAAATATTTGAAGTCATTTATAACTTCCATTCCTCTTGTATCTCACATCCAATCCATCAGCTGATCTCATTGATTTTCCTATAAAGCATAGCCTGAACACATTCTCACCTCTCTACTTCCCCCATTGCTACTACACTGGTCTAAGCCACCATAGCCTATTGCTTGGATTCTTGCATTAGCCTTCAAAATAATCTCGCTGCCTCTATCCTTATGCCTTATAATCTGTCAGCCACACAAAAGCCATTGTGACCTTTTATTTAGAAATAGAAGTCAGACCATATAATTACCTTAAACATTAGAATAAAATCCGAAATTCAATCCTACACGATCTCCGGTTACTCCTCCAGTCTCACTGTCAGCCACTCTCCTTCCTGTTCACCTTGTTTCACATCACACATCCTCACAGTTGTTCCCAAGGACTGTGCCATCTTGAACCTTTTTCTTTGGCAGTGCTGATCTGTGTATTTAGTTTGTCTTTGTCCAATTCACCTTATGGGAATAACTCTGACTAATGTGTCATGTAAGTGTTTACGGTCATTTCATCTCATGACTCAGTCTGTTCCAGGAAATGCAAAAATAAAAAAAAAAGAAAAGAAAATTTCTCTTTGTGGCTTAACGTATTCCTTATTCAGAGATGTTTCCCCTGTCTTGAGTAACATTTAACGACTGGTAGTGTTAATGAAAGTATGAAAGTTTGCCTACTTAGAGAAGAAAGTACCAGAAAAGCATAAAGTAATATGTCACTCTATAATACAGCAGTGTTTTTTGAGATTCCAGTTTTTAACAGTTACGTTTCCTATCTGATTGCCCCTTTATCACATTACAATTCAGGGCAGAATAACCAGAAACTCCAGAAGGTGAGTGGACAGGGAAAAACACATGTAATTGTTGTTGATAATATGCTAGCTCATGACTACACTGTGCCAGTTAAAAAAATAATGTTCTTCAACGTTCTTAACTCAATGCCTACATTTAGAAAGTCACAGACCAGTGCTGCAATTATGCTGAATTACCTGGTGGTATTACTAACCCCCAAGACAGACTTTCTTCCATAGTGCCCCTCTAAAAGTTTCAAAACTATGCAGAGGAAAATGAGGCTAATTTGATGTGTATAATTGACTCAAAGCACCCTTGAAGAAAGAAACAAAGTTCTCTGTTACGTGGTAATGACGCAAAGGGCTAGAGATCTCTGGAACCCTGAATTCTGACAGCACAGAGAATGCTGTTTTTCTTGCACAACGGAATTTACTATTAGCTTATCAATTTTAATTGTGTGAGGTGTATACATACACTAAAACACACACATTTATGTGAATATATATTACATTGTTACTATGACAATGGTATTTCATAAAAATTCTTTTTCCACAGCTCTTTGTAGACACTGAGTTTGAGCTTAAGAATGGCAGGAATTTACTTTTAAAATATATGACATATTAAATCTCTAAGATTTAAACTTTCTTATATTAAAATTTCCAAAGGATTGTTTTTTAATTTTATTAAACATAAAACATATTTTGGTTAAACATGACAGATTCACCACACATATATAATCCTTCCTGGAAACCCTATCTAAGATGAGAAATTTTGAAGATGAAAATTGGATTGAAGAGTGGTAACTGACTTAGCAGAAACCAAAATATTCACCATGTAAAACTCCCCAAAAATGTAGCTAAAGACTGGGGAATAAAAAGTACCGTGGAATGCAGTGATGTACTGTAGGCTGAAGATAGGAAAATTGTTTGAAAATGGTATGTAGAGCCACCTGGATCCCACTTCTTTCTCCTACTCTGTGCAGTCAGGTTCCTGGTGGTCCACTGGAGACCAGAGATTTATTTTAATGGCAGAAGTGTACCACAGAGACATCAGATAACAGAACAGGTGAAAGGCTGTGATTGACACAGGGGATAAAAGTAGGGAAATGAAATGAAAATCTGCATATTGAATGCAAGAATTACCACTCACTCTCCCTTTCTGTTTTATAGAAAGGCATATACTTCCACAATAGGAGGCTTGAGGATTCATCTGAGAAGCTGGTTCCCCCCAGAGAAAAGACCTCAAGATACGCATATTTGTTACCCTCAGTAAAAAGGATAGTCTATTACTCAATCACTCTGCAGTTAAGCTCCCTGGATAACCTTCACTCACATACTCAGAGCTTCTAGTCAACTCTTTAGTGTCTCACATTTAAAATTGAATTGAGAAAGAGAGTCATGAATCCTGAGACATTGTAGAAAGTTTTCTGCATAAACTAGAGAAACAAAATTATCAATATAAACAAATGAATAATGGTCTAGCAGATATAGAGATCGTATAAGAATTAAAGAAAAACTGAAAAAACCCCCCAAAACAGTGTCTTTAGAGAGAATGACAGAAGGCACTGCATCTAAAAGATAAACATGCAATCACAAAGAAATTATCCAAATAAATGAAATCAGTATGCCAAAGAAATATTCACACTTCCGTGTTTACTGCAGCACTATTCACAATAGCCAAGATATGGAATCAACTTAAATGCCCATCTCCAGGTAAAAGGATAAAGAGAATGTGGTCTATATTATACAATGTAATACTATTCAGCCATAAAACTGAATGAAATCCTGCCTTTTGTGGCAACATGGATGAACCTGGAGGACATTATGTTGAGTGAATTAAGCTGCACAGAAAGACAAATTTCTTCTTTAATATTTAATTTAGAACAATTGTTAAGATTTTAACCTATAACTTATTTTGATGTATCTAGTATGAGGAAAAGTTATATTTATATATTTTTTCTAAATAGCTAATTTATTATCTGTTTATCACCTTTTTCTTAACTGATTTGAGAGTCCTCATTTATAATATATTATATTCTTGGGAATACTGAATGTATTTCAGGACTCTCAGTTCTATTGGTTTATCTGATGGTTCTTACCCCAGTAACATTTGTTTTAATTATCATAATTTTGAAATTTGTTTAAATCATCTGTTTGGTCTGTCTTTTTACAGCTTTCTTCTGGTTGAAAAAATTGCTTAGTAAGTTTTTCCTGTTTGCTCTTGCTCCTAAACTTTAAAATAATTTTGTATGTCTTAGAAAAAAGCTCACTTCAATTTTGTGATTGCATTAAACCTACGACTTACTTTGAAATAAATGACATATTTACTATGCCTTTTACTAATAAGAACATACTATGTTTTGTCATTCATTCAAATCTTCTTCTCTGTGCTGAAGTTATATTGTTTCTATCTGTCCCATACATTGTTTAAGAATGAATGCTTTATGCCTTTTTATTTTTTTGCTAGTGTGAATGCTGGTGTATAGGAAAGCAACCGATGTTTATTTGCTGTATAGTGGAAGGCCTGTGCCCAAGAGTATAACCTTTGGAATCAGTTATAACTGACCTCAAATACAAATGAACCTGAGGCTCTGGTATCATTTTCTCATTTGTGAAATGATTGTTCTTTGTGAAAGCTGCTTGGCTTGGTGCTTGGTGCACAGAATCCTTAAGAAAAGGTAGCTGATATAATAACTTAGCATCACCATTATCATCTCACTATTCTATATCTTCATTAACACTGAGATTTAAAATATTGTTTTGTGTTTCCCAGGTATATGAGCAGATCATCTCCAATAAATAGTTACATTTTCTAAAACTGTGTATCTCTTCTTTCATGTTGTATGTGTTAGACATAACTCCCAGAACAATATTAAATAACAATGCTTATGGTATATATCCTTGTCTTAACCTTTATTTTGATGAAACTATTTTCAATAGTAAATCATTAGTATGAATTGGACTTTTAATTTAAGATTATATTCTCAATCATATTAAATTTTATTACAAACTAATTTTAGTTTTCTAAGATTTTTAAACAGAAATTGATATTGAAATTTTAGAATGCCCTTTCAGATCACTTTGAGAAAATAAACTGTTTTCATAATGGCTCTAGTTGTATAGTATATTTTGTTAATAATGTTCATAATATTAAGCCATCCTTGAATTCCTGGAATATTCTTCTTTGGTCAAGATGATTAGCTCTTTTAATATATTGATGAAATTAATTTCTTATCAATGAATATACATTTAATTCCCTAAGTAAGATTGATCTAAAATTTTTATTTGATGTTTTCTAAAAAATCAACTTTTAGTATGCTAGCTTCATAAGGACTTTTAATTACAGAAATGGTCTGGGACTGTTATGTACCATTGGCAAAGAAAAAGCATTATATAAATATTACCCACATTTTATACGTAACATTTAGCTTAATCATCACAAAAACCCTTTGAAGGAGGCATGAGGCATTATTCTTAATTTTATTATACAGACGAAAAACCTCAGACAGACAAATGTTAATTAAGTTCCCCAAGACTTAAATGTGTTAATTCAAATGTATTTGACCATTATGCTGCTTACCATGATTTTCATAAATATTATTTTCGAATTATATTATAAAGGCATCATTCCTTTTGTCAGGACCTAATTTTAAGCATTCATTCATTCAATCAACAATGTTTATTGGGCACCTACTCTGTGCCAGTCACTGTTCTAGCAAGAGGAGATATATTTGTGAGGTAATTAGAGATTATAAATAATTAAATCATATAGTACATGTCCTCTTGTACATTTTCACTACTTGAAATAATAGTTATCCTTAAGTTTTTCAAAAGCCTATTTCAATCTGTATTTTTAAAATGATTTAAGTCAAGAATGACATTTTTAACAAATCTCCTGCTTAGCATAAAAACATTTGCACACCTGAATCCCCTCCCCACCTACGTTTGTTATTTCTCATTCATTGTTCTTTGTTAAAATAATCTGGAGGTCTAGATCTAGGTTATTTCCTTCTAAAATTTTATTAATATTTGTGGCTTCTCTTTCAGAGCTAACTTTTGATGCAGAGATTCAGTTTTAAAATGTGATTTTCAATAATTATTTAGGTCTCAAAATAGGATTGATTTTTTTAAAAAATTAACATTTGTACAATGATCTTCTAATTTTTGCATTCATTACTTTCATATAGTGGCTCTCACACTTCGGTGTGTATCAAAATCACTTGGAGGGCTTGTTAAAACAGACTGCGGGGTCCCATACCCCAGAGTTTCTGATTCAGCAATTCTGGGGCTGGAATTAATAAGCTAATAATCCAATAAGCTCCAGGTGATGTGATGCATATACTGCTGGTCCAGAAACCATAATTTGAAAACCACGATTGCAATTCATTACTCAGTTGTTTAGTACATGTATCTTCAATAATATTTTCAAAGAAGAGTGTATTATATTTTCTGAGTCATTGTGTATCTGAGATTTTTCCTCTTGAATTGAGACATGATCAATATCAATTTGGAGGTATGATTACCTTTTCTTCTAAAAATCGACACCACTCTGTTTTTTTCCGGCATTTAGTGTTTTGAGACTATATCTGTGGCTAGCCTAATTGTATCCATTTTTTCTTGTAACTAAAAATATTTTCTAGAAGGTACCTAAGTAGAAGTGTCTTGATTTTTCACAGTAATCAGTGAATTTTTTCTAGCTGTGTGCTTTTCAAAATTATTATTATTGTTCAAGAAAGTTAAAAAAATTAAATGTGTATCTTTCATTATGAGTCGGAAAATGCCTATTAAAAGAGTTAAAACATAGGAAGCTTGGAACAGTGAATGGTATATGGCAAGTGCTCAGTAAATGCTAGGTGTTACTATTTTTTCTTCAATTATTCTGCTCCACTCCCATCCTGCTACCTTCATCATGAATTCATTTTGTGTTGTTTGATCATCTCCTCTTTCTTAATTTTGATTTTTCTGTCCTATTTCTCTGTAGTTTTTGGAAAGATTTCTGGGCTATTCTTCACAACACATTCAATTTTCCAATCTCAATTCTGCTCTGTTGCAACAGCAATGTGTATTTTATTTGTGCTATCGTATTTTTGTTTCTTTACTGTCTCTCCATTTCTCACTTATTTCCTATCCATTCTGTATCTTCTCTTCTCAGTCCAATGTGAACTGCCTCTGCTTTTGGTGTCTGCTTGTTTGGCAAATCCCCTTTTCAGGATTAGAGACAGACACAACAGTGATGCTCACAGCTCAAGCCAAATTGGCAGGATCTAGCAGACTTCCATGGCACTATGAGAGTAAAGGTGGAGAGTTTTACCTTTTCCTCCTTGCCTTGATCTCTGACACTTTCTACAGATGGGATATGTGTAAAACTACTTTCACAGTAAACGAATATTAGGAATCTTGATGTCTCTCATTCTACTTGAAGAGTTTAGCTTCTGAGGATTAGAACTCTTAAAAATTAGACATTGCCTTCAGCAACTCCTTGCTCATAGAACAAGAGAGAAGAGTCTTCTTTCATTCTGGAGTCTATCCTATGGTATTGGAACAATAGAAATCCTGCTTGCCTTAAAGTAGGTATAAAAGTTCTAAGTGCTTTATTCCTCTATTTTTATCTATATTAAGGTTAGACAAAAATTATAAAAACTGGACCACTTATTGAGAATATCCTTATAATAACAACTTTTTTGATGCATACAATCATATACGTATTCTCAGAAAAGTCTCAGGAATAACGAATCACAAACAAGGGCTTCTAATGATGTATTCCATCACCCAAAATTTAACATCCATAAGTAAAGTTCACTAAATAAAGCATTTGTGAAAATTTCTTGATGATTCTGACAACTGGCTGAAAGTCAACTACTTGTTCCTTTAAGTTTTTATTATCCTCTATGTCTCCATATATTAATATTTTAGTGAGACTTTTGTAGAGTCTACTTGAGTATCCACCCATTTGAAACCCAATTCCTATATTTGAATTACTAGTATTAGAATGATCATTGCCTAAACTTAACCTACCAAAGATATATTGTTTCATTTCATTCTCCCTAAAAGAAACATCTCGAATTTCTATTATACAAAATTATTACACGCTATAATGGTGGCCATGCCACCGTTAGGTTTTTTTTTTTCCCCTCTCACAGTGGGAACTGAAGGTCAGAATCCTGAGATGCTTGTTGAAAAGACAGCCAGGCATGGTGGCTCATGCCTCTAATCCCAGGTGGAGACTGAGGTGGAAGAATTTCCTTGAGCCCAGGAGTTTGGGACCAGACTGGGCAATATAGTGAAACCATGTCTCAAAAAAAGAAAAGAGAAAATATATATATTCCTGGCCTTACCTCAGATCTACTGAATTAGATGCTCCCTGGGCACAGGAATCAGTATGTCTGAAAAGCTTCTCAGGTGACTATTATCACACTAAAGACTTTGGGCGTCCTACTATACTATAATAAAGCTTTATAAAAATGTCAAACTAAAAGAAAGATCTTTGGAAGTGATTTAGAATAATGTACAAGGAACAAACACCAACACACACACACACACATTATTTCTAAAAACAATTACCGTAACTTCATCTAGTATAAATTTATTATTAAAATGAGGCTTTGGGGAAATGGGAAGGCTAAGACAAAAAGATATTTCAACTACTCAGGTATTATTGTTCCAATTCATTTCTATTATGTTTTCATTTTAAATTACTTAATAGAGAAATTTATAATTCTTTTTTAATACTGGACTAAACTAAAGCAAAAAACCAAATGTTTGGAACTAGTGAATAAAAATCTAACACACAAATAATTTAATCCATTAAACCTTTGGCATCTGCCTTGAAAAGTACATATGTTTCTTTGTGTTATTTCTCAGCATATTAATATGAGAAATGTACAAAGCACAAAGGTTAATGGGAATACTGAGAGGTTTACTAGGCCACTTACAGTATAATTGTGACCTGTCATTACTGTGAATTTTTTTAAAACAGTGATTAATCTTACTGCTATGTTTATAGATTATTTGCAGTCAGATTTTTTTGTTAAAGGAAGTCATAAGTGGTTCTCTTTATATTTTCATCCTACAATATGTTAAGAACATTACAAAAGCATAATAGAATAAATTAAAACAGAATAAGCAGGGGAGAGGAGGCAGTTGTTACGCAATGGTTAAGTGTACAGTATCCAGAGTCAGACAGCATGGATTCCAATGTGCCTGGATACTGGCTGTGTGACATTACAGAATTTACCTAACCTCTCTGTACCTCGGTTTCTTTTTCAATAAAATAGTCTACTAATCCTGCCCACCTGATCAGGCTATGGTACTGATTAAATGATAGAATATGAGAAAAGCTCTCAGCATCTGGCACGCAGTGGGAAGGTCTATATTCTGTTAGCTAGAATTTCTTACGAAATTTCCAAAAGCTTGCCAGCAAGATCGAGATGGCTGGCAAAGATTAAGAGGCAGGCCGATCACCATATCCTTCTGATCTGTACACAGTTGAATATAAGAATCAAATGGGGATGTCTACTATGCGAATATAACTTTCCTGGACTGGAGAAGATGACGAAAAAGAAGCAATGGCTGCTACTTTTCAGAAGCCTACAATCCAAACAGGTCAATCATCAGCCAGATGGCTAAATCAACTGAAAGCAACTTAGGAACATTTCTTGTGCTCTTGGCTTCTGATGAACACATTTCTTTTCAAATCAATGCATACTAATTAAAATTCCTCATGCTATATCATGCCAGGTATGTGCTAAGAGTTTAACCTTCCTGTTTAATTGATTTGATTATTGAATTGATTTGATTTTACTTTATTTATATTTTATCTTGTTTTGTTTTAAACCAGGGGAAGTGAGAAATGGTGTGAGTTTCTTTTTTACTTTCAGAAAGGGATTAGCACAGGTTTTTTTGTCTCAGTTTCTCCACCTCACCACCTTCACGACGTCCCTCTCTTTCTCGCCACCTAATGAAAAGGTGGCGCATCTGAATTACTTACTATTGTTTTTCACAAACTCAGTTGAAATTATAAAAGAGATGATACTGCTGCTGAGAAAAAAAGCTGAATCTGTTCAAAAAGAAGAAGAGACAGTTTGCAGGAACACATGTATTTGTAACTGACTGAGGATTACAAAGAAGAAATTAAGAGGGATACCTCAAGTTTGCTCTCAGCATCACAGTTGGAGAAAGTGCTCAGGCAGTTTATCCAAGTTGTAAGAAATAAGGTTTTCTATTACTATACTGATGGCAGCTTCATTTCAAGAAAATCCTGCATGCCTCCACTTGGAGAAAAATGCCTAAATGTTGCCTCTCATTTTTGTTCTTTGAAATGAATTCAAGAGTTTTTTCCTAATTCATCTAATTGACTCAATTTTCCAATATAGAGACTGAATGATGTAGGTAATACGGGACCATAATTTTAATAAGGATCACAAAAGGGTACACATACAGATTTTCAAATCCATATAGAATAAATGTTAGATTAATAAGTGACACTAGACACCTGCACCCGAATGTTTATAGCAGCACAATTCACAATTGCAAAGATGTGGAAACAACCCAAGTGTCCATCAATACATGAGTGGATTAATAAAATGTGGTATATGTATACCATGGTGTATTATTCAGCTTTAAGAAACAATGGTGATACAGCACCTCTTGTATTCTCCTGGATAGAGCTGCTAAGTGAAGTATCCCAAGAATGGAAAAACAAGCACCACATGTAGTCACCATCAAATTGGTATTAACTGATCAACACATAAGTGCACATATAAGAATCACATTTATTGGATGTCGGGCAGTGGGGAAGGGAGAGAGGGGAGGAGGGGAC